>SSNP01000033.1:304239-356804 GCA_006937955.1 Pachypanchax playfairii
AAATGTTCATCTCCTGATCAGTAAGAGATCTTCTTCCCTATTAGACCAAAAAAGGAAACTGCCTTCTTACTGGCTTTACAAAACAAGGACTGGAATGTCACCGATGGTACAATTCATCCTCTCATTTGTGATGTGTGTCTTTTTGTTGTAAATCTTTGTAAATATTGTCCAAACAGTGTGTAAAATCCGGTTGCTTTGGGGTTTTATTGTTGGTTTATTTATTTACACAAAAATACAAACCTTATTCCAACAGCTGATGCTGTTGTGCAGAGGTTGAAAACAATAACTCAAATAAATGAACTCTGTGAACTGAGGGTGAGCCCTGATGCACAGATGGAGCTCCATCCAGCAGTTCTGTGGACAACAAGGAACTTTTTCAGAATGAAATGACAGTCGACGAAGCTCTTAGTGTGTGCCCTGTGCCTCAGTATGGTTTTATGTCTCACAGCGCCCCTGCTTCTCACTTTTTTTTTTTTTTCAATTGGTACAGATCCAAACTGCTGCCCCTTCTTGGGTGATCCTGGTAGCTACTATTGGGAAGTTAATGGCCCTTGTCAGTGTCTTCTTCTTCCCTTTAGCCGGCTCTATAGACCCAGCCTGTGACCATCCCCGCTCCCACAGCCCACCCCTGTCCCTGATCTAAACCTCACATATCCCCAGGACACACACCACTGGGCCTTCTGGCTCCATTCATTTCATGCCCTTCAATCCGCAGGCCACAAATCTCTTTTTCATGCTTTTGCCTTTTTTTTCCCTGTGTACACTTTCTCGACCTGCTTGATGTACATTGTCCCATTTGCGGTACCCAATATGTCAAATTTTGTCCGCGGGTGATTTGTTTGTATCTACTCCCTTGGCTCCTCCTGTTTTATATGTTTTCTTTCCTGCTCGTTCTCTTTCTCTTTCTCTCATCTATCACATAGCTCCCCTCCCTTCTTTTCTGCACAACCCTTGTTCTTTCTCTCGAAATCCTCTAATGTGCTTTATTGGGGTGATGTGCAATTCACTGCCAACACATTCCTCATGGTTGAGGTGTAGCACCGCATTCAAATATAATGTAGAATCTGTCATGCAGAAACATTACAGGACATAAATATTTATTTTCTACTCTTCACTGCTGCTGCCTCTATCTTCATCTGTTCCTCTATCTTTCTCCCTCTCTATCCCTCTTCTTCCTTTTTCCCTCTTCATAATTTCTTTGACTGCTCTCGTTCCAACCTGCACTGGGTGAGGTCCAACCCCACACCTGTGCTCACCCGCTGAGGAAAAAACCCTTGTTTATCAAAGAAAAACACTTCTGAAAAATTGATCTGCCATATCAAAGACCTCGTTTTTATGAAGAAAAAAAAAATCTTTTTCTGTGGTGCAAACCGGACTAAACAGCCATAAAAACTGATATGTCTTATAGACAGTCCTCGAGGGGATGGTAGAAATAGAATGTTTTAAAATGATAAACTCTAAAAGAAGAGCAACAATCTTGTCGCATGTAATGTTTCAGACATCTTTCCAATTATCTCTTCATTTTCATCGTGGCCTTTGAGAGAAGGCACCCCCTGCAGAGGTTCTCTGCAAAAATATAAATTATGTTCACTAACAAAAAGACAGAATTGGTATTCTTTATTACAGTTTGCCCAGAAGCTTCAATCTTTTCTAAGAGAAAGCACTTCATCTCACCGGCTTAACTAAAATCAGCATTGAGTTAATTTTCTCATTAAGGCAGATCCCCACAAACAAAGCAGCCTTAACAATTATAGCAGAATCCCATCAGCAAGTGGCTTTATGTTGCTGCAGAAAGCCGAACGGCTATACTTTATCTTTTTGTACTTTTACTTTATGGACTACCTGTTTTTACGTGCAATTTCTATCTTCCTGTTACCAAGTTCACCGAAGCTGACAGATATTTCATAGTAACATATGGACCTTTAGGTCACATAGCCATTTCTTTTGACCTTACACAACCCTTTGACTCTTCATCTTATGAACACTGTATCTTTAACAAGTCGAGGCAACTCACACATCGAATCAGCTCGTTGACAATGTACGCAGTCATGACTGGGTCGACAGGAAAGCATCACCCACTAGGAATAAAACCCAGTCAAGTAGAGAGTAGGTTTCAGCAATGTCTAGAGCTCTGAATCAGCACTTGGATGAGCCAGACAGGGCATCAATCATAAGGGCAGTGGATCAGCCTTTTCCTACTTTCTGTGTAGTTCTCTGCAGGATCAGTGCAGGTTCAACGGTACAAATAAATCATTGAGGTGATAAATGCTGAATAGACATGGAATTTGAGGTCTTACAGGGATGTTGCATTTTGATCGGACAACTGACTGATCAGGCTCGTTAGTGTGATAAGAAATGGAGTTGTGATCTGCCTGCTTATGTGTGTTGATACGTACATCTGTGGTGTTTGTACACGAGTGACTGATTTTCTCTCCTATAAATAAGCTCAGCAGAGCTTCCATCAAGCGTACACATCAAAGTACCGTGTCAACTGAATGTATGAGCACACGAGTGTCAAGGTATTTATGATGTTGCTCGATGTACATGTGCGAGTGCATCAAGATTAGGAAGGTTTTCCTCTGATGCAGCCATGTTTTCCATGGCATTTCTCATCTACCTGTCTTTATTACATGACTGCTGCCTGTTGCTGGCACCACCTACAAGCCTGCTGTAATTAAAGTGTTTGATCTCCTTTCCTTCCCCATTGAGAGACACATTTCCAGACCAGCAAACACCATGCTATTGCCACCATGATCAATGACTGAAGGAGAAGCGAGAGCCACAAACTGACAGTGCAAAGATTGAGCAAGGGGATGCAGGGGGAAGAAACAGGGGGGCAGATTGGAAAGGAGGAGGAGGTTAGTTAGGAGGGAGAACGAATGGGACAGAGGTGGAGTGAAACTTGATGAGGTAAGTTGAGGTATACTGTCTCCATCTTGAACTGCACATCTAAAAAAAAAGCATAAAATTCTCATTACTGGCTGCTGCAGTGCTCAAACTACAAGAGGCTGAATTTTATTTTCTAAGAGAGACAAGTGTTTCACGCATCTCCCCAAATAGAAGAACAATTCATTTGTTATATAAACTCCATTTCGGCACAAATCAAATGTTGTGTAAGGGAAATCACATTTTAATTAAAGAGGCGCCTGAGCAGTAGTCTGCTAAAAGCGAATAAATTATGGAGTGTGGAAAGAGCTGCGTCCACATGTAATGCAATTTTCACCTGCATTAGTCAGAGAAAAAAAAAGTCACATGATTTGTAGGCCAAGCTTTAAGACTGAAGCTTAGCTCACACAAAAAAAAAAAAATATGTGGTTTTATGTTACCCTTGTGGCTCATAAGATTGATTTTTTTTTCTTAAGCTATACTTACTCAGCTGCATCCACAAAGAGATGATCTGGTGACATTCATACAGTACAATCATGAAGCTCACATGCACACACAAATAGGCAAACACATTCAAATACAAAGATAATGCAAACAACCTATTTACAAGCACTCACACATAAATGTGTGGGTGTAGAGAGCAACAGCAATAGCCAAAAGCAAATTTATCACAATCTAGAACAAAATATTAGATGTCAGGTGCTACAGGAAAAAAGAAAATACCAAAACACATAAAAAAATTCTGTTATACTGTAAAAAAATACAGCAAATTTAAATAGCTACACAACCACATTTTCTCTGAGTTTGTCACTGAGCAGCAGCTGTTTTTTTCTACCAAACAGGCAAAGTAGGAATAAAACAGAATCCTGGCCACAAAGTGGAAAGTCAAATCATAGTTTAAGCTGCTAAAATGAATGGAGTCATTTTGAACCCACAGGTGATGCAGAAGCAAGAAAAAGTGTGACAGCAAGGGAAAGCGTCATAGTTAACAATGTTAGCTTGGACAAAACTGTCCCAGAAATGTCACATTAGCACTACATGCTTTTAAAACTTCTAAAGTGTTTTTCAGCTTTAGGATTTCCCTCAAACCATTTTTCCTCGAATGGTTCAAAGCTTTAAACTGGTCCTGGTTCACTGAGGAATGGATCAAAACCCAAATGCACTGACTGATTGAGTGGTGTCCAACATCAGAACTCTAGAGAAAGCTTTTAGGAGACCTTGTGCATAAAGCAAGTGTTTGTTCTGAAATTGGTGCTATTATCCTTCAGATTTCAAAATGTCATTATTTAGGGGCCACATATCTTGAGCAGTTAATTGTTAAATGTATCTAAAGAACCTAAAAATAAAGGTAAAACTTGAATAATGTCTAAGTGGAATGCTTTTGTTACCTTGGGCTACATTACAAGCTAAGAGCATCTTCATGCTAAGACCTTGAGAATTTTCTAAAGCAATGACTGCTAATTATCTCAGAACTGGTCAACTCAATGAGTTCACATCAAATCTACACAGTGAAATCAATAAAGTGTGTTCCTCAGAGCTCAAAGACTAAATTTAAAAGTAGCAGTTGATGCTGTTAAAAAGTGTGAAATGAGTGACTTGTCAAATAAATCTACTTTGAACAAGGGCATTACAGCTAAAATTCACCCTAACCTAGTCAATTTCAAGGCATGAGTATAACCTTTAGGAATAATGTGCTCAAGAGAGATGTATCAAAGTTGGTCAAGACAAACCCCAAACCAGCTGTGAAACGTGGTGGTGGAAATGAATTATGCATTATACCAAAGAGGGCCTGGGCTGTGGAATCACAGAGTCAAAGCCCAGATTTAAATCCCACTGAAATGTTATAAATGGGTTTAAAGCAAGCAATACACATAAGACGAGCCTTCATATATCTTGCATTTGAAAGAATTTTTACATCATATTTATGTCTGAGACTGATGGAGAATTCTACAAAACTATTAGAAATACATTCAGCTAAAGAGTCTTAGAGCAGCTTCTGAAGTGAAGCAAATAGTTGAAAAAAAGCCTTTTCATGTTTGTACAGTTTAATGTCTAAGCAAACACGTTGAAAAAGCCGACATCTTACGTGTTTATTTTGCAGAGGACTCAACGTTTGGTTCAGTAGAATTTATTATGGAAATTTATTTTAGTTAAAAATGGGTTTATTTGATTAGAAGTATGGGGAGAATTTGTACCTCTTTTCCTTTTTTGTTGAGTTATTTGGAAATTCAGAATTCAGTTACACAGCCAGGACTCCTTGCAAACTGTGACAGTAATCCAAAGCTTGGAGGAATAAAAAATAATTTATTAGATTATATAGATAATTTATCAGATGGGATTCAGAATGTCTGTGAGAGCTATATGTTTTCCAATAGATCTCCATAATTGCATTTTTCATGATGCACTAACTGTTTTCTTATTTCTGGACTCTATAAGCAGCCCTCTAACTGCTACAATAGATGCTGTAGATTGCTGGTTAGCACTGCTGGCATAAGGTATGATGCATCATCTGGAAGGCAGCCCGTATTAATCCTGATTTTTTATACACATTAAACATTATCAACAACTTCACACATGTTCACCAAGAGCATTCTGGAAGCTTACATTCAAATTGATAACTGTCAGATCATCTGTTTATTATTTATTATTTATAGAGCCCCAAATTTTTAACCCATCGATCTGCTGAGCAGTTCCACACTTTATCTTATTATCATCTGTCTGCGCTCTATAAAGATAATATCTTTGACTTAATTATCATTTGTTTTTTGTTTGTTTTTTTTTTGCAAAAATTCTTATATTTGAGGCTGCACCAATCTTTTTGTTTTTCTTTTTTAAGGAAATGAAAATGACTAAGAGCTATTAGGTAAAACTAAAGATTACTGCAAAGTCTGAAAATTAACAGTACTAATAGGAGAAAATAACTGGAAAGTGAAGCTGGAAAATCTGTTTCTATATTGAAGTAGGATAGTTTAGTGGATGTAGAAAACCAGAAAGAGGAGAAACAAAGAATAAAACAAAGAACTAAAAACACCAACACAAACAAACAGAAGTAAAGCACCAGTTAACCCAAATAAATTATAACAAAGTTTTGTCTTCAAAAGCAAAAATTTTAATGTTTAATTTGTTATTTTCACTTTCTTTTATAATCTTCATAAAATATGGCATTTTGTTTTTATTCAAAACTTACAATGTGTGTCAAACTGTTTGGAAAATGGATTTTAACAACTGCACACTCATTTATTTTCTCTGTGACAACCCGGCACATGCTGACATCCCAGCAGCTTCACCCCCACTACTTTGTTCTCCTTCTGCGTGATTCTGTGTTGTTGATAAGATTTCTTGTTTTTGTTTACTTATTTATTTATTTTTCTTTTGGGAGTTGGATGGAGGGATTACCTTTTTTTTAATGCTCTGGTTCACTAAATCCTTTCAAAAAGCAGAGTTTTTATGTAACTCAGACTGAAATACAGTCTATATACATTGTGTTGTTGATTAAGGTCAAATGAGATGTTGAGTAAAAACAAAAGCAGGTCTTGCTTTTTGTTGCAAGAGTCTGTGGAAACTAAAGCAAAATCGACACATTCAGCTGCAGGTGGGCAAAGAAAACTGCATGATGGCATACTACATCTTTGCAGCAAACTAATAGTGTTTGATGTATCTTACATTTTTTATATAAACACACTTTAAAATTCATAGGACAAACAAAGGGCATATGCAGGCCTGCTCAGACCCAAGTCATGTACCTGCCTGGTAGATACCTGACATCTGTCTTCACTCCCCCCATCCACCTCTTTCTCCCCTCTTAAGTCAGCCAACCAGCCCTCCCATGGTCACATTCCTATTCTCCTCAACTCTTTAGCTGGCTGACCTTGGAGCAGCGAGGACAGATCAGAGACAGACAGGGTGGGAGACGAAGATGCTATTCATCTTCTGTCATCGTGCCAGCCTGGCAAAACAAGCTTGGGGAAACAATCCCCAGCAAGGGAGAGCTGCAAGCATCACCAGCCTGAGTGGCACGATCCGTCAAATTACCTGAGCTCTTTGGACTGTAGCCTGGTCGCATATCGAGAGGCTGGCTGCAGGCCTGTTGGTAAGTACACAAACATGCACATACACACACAAGTCCTCGACAGCAACATGGGATCTCAGTCTTTTCTGTGACATTTATTTTTGGCAACGTGTTGTCTTTCTGCTGCTGATGCCTTAATGCTTTTGACCTTGTCTGAGTCCCTAACAGACTTTCTCCTTCACACTTCTCCTTAAGATATCTTACATAGTTTTTCTTTTATAGTTGTTTTCTTAAGAGATGACAGACTTTTTCCTCTGCTTGTCTAAAAGTAGCTAAAAGGCAGCCATCCCATATCCTGAATTCCCTCAAGTTCTCTCTATCTTATGGGTTGCATAATACCAATCAACTATAAGGCTTCAGTGGGTTTTTTTTCTTTCTCTTCTTCTCTCTCCTCCTCTTCCAGCCTCTGCTTTATTCATCTTGCTGTTATTTGCTTCCTTTTATAGAAAAAAAAATGACACCTCTTCAGATCCACCGCCATTTTTTTTTTCCTTTTTCCATAGTAATCAGTTTGCAAATCAGTGCAGTGTCAGGAAGAGTGTTGCCAAGTTGTTTGGATCACTCTGCCTTAATCTGCGAGGCGGCAGAATCGTTTCGGACTAAGGAGCACGCTAGTCTAGAGTGGATTTATGTTTTAAGGAAGGCTCAGAAGGTGGAGAAAAAACGAGATATTACATTTGAGAAATATAGTGCTCTGCAAAAATACCCTAAGCACCAAGGATCCAACAGAACAAAGGAGCTCAAAATCATAATACTGGTCTTTAGGATTCATTGATCATTTCTTTTTTCAAAGTGAGCCAATTGAATGATTAGTGTCCAATGATAGCTTAGGATTCTTCATATTTCTAACTTCTTTATAACACAGTAATGATTGGTGTCAGTAAATCATATTTATTTATTTTATATACGTGTGTATATATTTTTTTTATATTTTTTCCCCAGGATACACATAAGAAAATAATTTATGAGAAATTGTGTGTTTTGTTTCATCTTCATAAAGAGGAAACCGCCTAAAGGTCATCGTTGTGTAAAAGTTACAACTTTAACAGCCCTGCGGGAATAACAGAGAACATAAAACTGGAAGGGGATGAAGTAGATTTTCTTTACAAGTTTACACCAAGGACTTTACTTACCACAACCTATTTATAGGGAAGATGAGAAAATGAAAAAGCTTTCTAAGTGGGATGATGTTTTTCTTTGAAGAGTTAGTCAGTTTTGGCCTTGATAGGTTTTACGCATTTCTGGATTTGTGTTGAGTGCCTTTATGATTTGATTAGAAATGTGTCAACTAGCATTCAGATACTTTGTTTTAATCATGAGTGAATTTAGGTCTTAACATATAGTTAGGTTAATGCAATTCATGAACGTCAAATATAAAAATCATATTTAATAATATTAGCATAGAGCTTATGTGCTTAACTTCAAATAAGTTGTTTCTGATAGGGCGTGACCCTGTGCAGAAATGTGAATAGTATTCGAGATACTTCATGAAATGTTCTCAAAGTGCTGCAAACAATTTCTTTTATGTCTTTTTTTAAATATCTATAGATGTGACTGCCTTTCCCAGAAGCAATCGTTCTTATGCTGGAGAAGATCCAGGCTTGTGTCTGATTGTTCCACTCACTAATCCATCTACAATGCTGACCTCTGACTCTGTTAGGAAGCAGCAGATTAACCCTGGGGATCAGTTCGGCTTGTGGCTGCTCCACTGCTGTTAAATGGCTGACAGAAGAGTGATTCGTGAATGGGAAATTTTATGGAGGTGGATAAACATGAACTAACTAGAGTCAAGGATGGCAGAAATCCTCTGACTCTGGAAACAACAGCTGTGCATAGCTTTCCTTCCCTTCCCAAAATTCTGTTTCCCTTCATTTGACTCTTCATGGAGCGGCAATCACAGATGGGATGGTTTTTGGAAGTGAACTCACACTCAAGGACATAAGGGATTATTTTCAGGCTGTGCCATTTGATTCACAAATACCAACCAAACACTCTTGCTTTTGATTGAACATTTGGAGTCTAAAGATGACAGAGTGAAGCACTTCACAGGGTCATGGGTGGGGATGGATGGATAAATGTTTGCGGAATGAGATATGGGGTTTTCCGATTTATGTGCACTAAAAACCTGAATCAGCAGGATGGAGCGATTCCAACGGTGTGTGTAATAAATAAACTTCTCCTCAGGTTTGTGTCCTCAACCCTCAAGAGAGAAGATGAACCTTCAGGAGGAGCGTGCCCCCATGTTGGTCTTGTGTGATCTTTAATCCTTTTTACATTTTTATGAGAGCCAATCCATTACTGAGGATTACATGACAGCACTTCTAACAAGTTTATTGATCATTTAAATGTAAAAGAAAGTGCTGTGTCATCACACACACACACAGACCCCTCGCACGCACACCTACACACACAATTTTGCACAAGCTTTACAAGCAACAAAAACTGGAAAAGGATTCTCAAAAAAGAAAGAAAAAAAACACCCTTCTTGTAATACCTTTAAGGTCATATGGAGAACAAACAACACTGTTGTTATCATTAAAATTACGTTTCCAGGAAGCGCTACTAAATCCCTTTGAGGCTTTTTCCTTGGGAATCAGTTTTGAATTGCACAAGAGGATGAAGTAAAGAAGGAAATTTGGGAGGTGTATGCATATGAGATTGCAGCACAGCAGAGAAAGTAAAGAGAGAAAAAAAGGTTTTCTTTATCAGAGATAAATTTCCTCCTGCACAACTTCAAATGCATTTTCTCCTTCCATCGTGTGATGGTTTGAAGCCTCCATGGAGAGTCTGTCACTAGAGATGAGACTCACGGATATTCATATGATACTCTTATCAAAATATATACGCTTGTCTTCTTGTTCTGTACTGACTTTTTTTTAACAAGCTCCAACTGTTTGGAGACATTTTCCCTATTAGATTCTGTTTTGTTTTGTTTTTTTCACTTTTAATAAACTTACAGATTTCCTTGCTGCTTTTTGAATAGAGGAGGTGTAGATGTTCAGCATGCTTGACTTGCAGCACGAGGGTTGTACTTTTCTCTGTAGAGTTTGCATGTTGACCCTGTGCATCCATGAGTTTTCACCAGGTCCTCTGATTTCCACCCATAAAACAGAAGCATTCATATTAGTTTAAGTGGTGATTCTAAATTAACTGTTTCTATATAGAGGTGTGATGGACTGGTGGTGATCCTTCCAGGGTGCACCACCCCTTTCACTCAGTGACTACTGGAGATAGACACCAGCCCCTCCACCACCCCGCACGGAACTCAACTCATTTAGAAAATAGATGCATGGATGTTGAACTGCAATAAAAATGAATTTTCACCAGTGCAGTTTGTGTAACTGTAACAGGCAGGCAAACAAAAGAAAAAGGAGTACCTTTATAGGGATCCTTGACAACAGCTGGGAGGGAAATGGAGAAGGAATGCCAGATCGATGAATGGTGCAACCCGAAGCTCATTTTCAAACCCGGAAAGAAATTATTTGTGCAAGAGCCGTGGCATTGGAGATGGGGGTGTGTTAGACATACATGTGCATTTGCTTACAGATGTGATGGCATCAGCAGGAAACATAGATCTCCCGGGACTCCAAAGGGTTGCTAATCTCTTCCCCTATACTGTATCACCACACGTGACCTCACAAATCATCTGCCTCACAGTGCTCAACTCACCATGGCTCTGTCGAGCATATACACAGAGGCGACTAATCGGAACCATCCATTATGGGACAGAAGGCTTGTTTCAGGCCACCGGCCATTCGTGGTGATGGATGTGAATGAAGGCTATGGGAGAGAAAGAGAACGAGACAGACCTTTAGGTTGTGAGAACAGACTAAGTAAGCCATCTACAGCATTATGATTTCACATGAAAATGCACTGATGTGTGATCACGTTACAATGTATATATTCTTTATCAATGTGCAACATAAATCCTGAACTAATTTACCAACTTCGGTTTATACATGCTCAGAGTTTCTCGTCAAACATTTCTTTGCTAGAGGTATACTCAAGTCTTAACAGTACAATCTCAACACATATCAACAAACTCTCTTGGGAAAAGGCAGGGACATTTTTCTCATCTTCTTTTTTTGGACTTTCTCTCTAATCAGTAAGAATTACATTACCGTGGCGACACTAAATGACATCCATTTCAATGTTTTAGCCCAAACTGGATGGTGTAAGATAAAAAGCTAGAATGACAAATCCATGCTGTATGATTTTGTAGCACTGTGATATTGACTTGAGGCGCACAGGGGAGCCTATACAGCTCCACATAGGTGTGTGAGCCAGTAAAACAATGACAAGCCCTATCTATCCACCCCAGGGTGGCTCCTCCGAAGTCTGGAGTATTAAACTGAGCCCTGAGATAAAGAGGCTTCTCACACAGTTCAGCCATCGGGGAAAATGCGCTCTGTCTCCTTATGTATTCCAGTCGTGCTGCATATTGTTTGATATAATCAACATGGACCAGGGGGTTCTGTGCAGCACTCCAAACACACAGCCCTCCCAAGGGTAATATAAGACTGAGCAACATTGACGTGATTTATGCAGATTTCAAGACGTGGTGTAGTAACACACGTGAGAATATAGGTTGCTTTTTTTTTTTTTTTGGACAGATTCTGGAAACTTGTAAAACATTTAAAGGTTGCTGTGTGAGCATAAGGCATGCACATTCTGCTGTGTGTGTGTACACATGTGTACAGTGTGTTACTGGTTGCCATCCAAGAAAAAAAAACACCCTGCTCAGTTTTGCAGAGACACACTCTGTGAGAATCTGGCTTAATGGTTGTGCTTCACCTCAGATGCATTACCTATACCCACACAAGTCATCTCATATCTCAGTGTTGTTTAGAAATGGAAGCTTGTAACAGTTTAACACTCTATACGTTTTTACAGTCTGGCTGAGACTTAAGACCACGGAAAGTGAAAAAGTTCCACATGTCTGAACCAAGATATGACTTTACATACCAATGGGTTTGCCTGAATGTTACACATTCCCAAAATACTGGACTTATTTTCAGAAATAAGTCTGTCAAAAAGGATGGGGGGGCGCAAGCCCACCCCTCTCCTTCACTCTGGCATCCGTGCACTGTGAGGATGAAGGCGAGCCAAAGCTATTCCAGTTGGGTTGAAAGGTGTGTTGAGTATTTGACAGCAAGGTGCAGGAAGATTTGATGGGTAATGTAAATCATGGAATATGCCTGAGCGGAGAAGACGGGAGGGGGATAAAACAGAGTGATTCCATCAGGACTCAAATCCTCAAAATGCAGCTTTGAATAAGAATGAAACAGATAAAGCTTGAGGGAGCCATCAAAGAAACCGCAATATCAGAAAAAAACTGGGGATTTTCAATGCTGTTCTCTAAAACATTGTGGAGACTGTATCATTTCGACCGCTATCATTCTAAAAATTAAACTAAAGTACAGCGGGTTTGTGCTTAGATTGAATTTTTAGAACTGTACTGTTGTTCTTTCTTCTGCCAGCAGTGGTGCTGTGTGTGGGTGGGGTGTCAGGACAGTGTGGTGACTTCAGGTCTTATCACTGCTCAGATCAAAACTAGAGAGTGGGGCCAGTTTTGGAGGATGCTAAAATCTTCAACTTAACTTTCTGCAACTGTTTGGAGGTTAATTCTATAAATCCTGTGTGCAAACTTGCCAGTTTACAATCCCTCTCTCTTAACTGACACCTTAAACACTTCTGCATGTTTAAATAGCTGCTGCTTGTTTCAACAGCACAACTGAACAAATCATTAGCTCGACCTGATGATTTATGTTGGCCAAGCATTCTTAATATGTTATAATCTGCATATCTTATGGCAATTACGTCCAAAATTAAGGGGAAAGAAAGCATGTAGAAGTATGAGGGAGTATCAGTATTCAGCTGCTCTCCACCAGAGGGGATTGGTGGGTGGGTGGTAGAGGGTAGGAGCGCCTATCACTCCCCTCTGCTAATTAAAACTAACGACTCCAGGTGCTGTATGGAGCCGGGTGGAGGAACTGCCGGGCGGCTTGTTTGTGTTGGTGGTTCGCCTTCATTACTACCCCCATTCATTCTCCTTAGAAACCCACTGCAGTATCGACTCAAATCCCACCGCACAATGTGCAATGCAAGAGAGAGAAAAAAAAGGCGATCTAAATGCAAATTCTTAGGTGTGATGCATTATAAAAGTGTGTGGAGAGGTGATATGTGCAGCAGGAAGAAGATCCTTTCTTTAAGCAAAGCAGGTAATGTCTTGATTATGGCTGCAAGTCAATGTCAGTATCGAGTTTCTAAATGCTCTCCGAACACTGTGCAATGGGGGAGGTTGTTTCTCTGCAGCAAAGAAGTCAATTAACATATTTTGTCTTCAACCCTTGAGTTATAAAGTGATCAATGGAAGACAGGAGGAGAGTAAGAAGAGTATATCTATTCCCACATCTATTCCTGTCCCTGTCTTTTAAAATCACACCAGCTCTCAAGAGTCAACCTGACATTCCTCAAACACACACACACACACACACACACACACACACACACACACACACACACAAGTGTGTTTTGTTATCCTTATGGGGACCGTCCATTGACTTCCATTGATTTTAGTAACTAGATTTATACCTAACCCAAACCCTTTTCCTAACCTTAACCATTACTGATCTATAACTAACCCTAAGACTAACTAAAACTCTATTCACACCATACCTATAAACCTAACCCCTAACCCTAAAAAGGGGATTCCCCCCCATGGGGACCAGGCTTCGGTCCCCACAAGAACCCTCGGACCCCAGAAAGATAGTAAAAGTCAGGAAACGGGTCCCCAGGAGGTCAGAAATACAAACCCACACACACACACACACACACACACACACACACAAGTGTGTTTTGTTATCCTTATGGGGACCGTCCATTGACTTCCATTGATTTTAGTAACTAGATTTATACCTAACCCAAACCCTTTTCCTAACCTTAACCATTACTGATCTATAACTAACCCTAAGACTAACTAAAACTCTATTCACACCATACCTATAAACCTAACCCCTAACCCTAAAAAGGGGATTCCCCCCCATGGGGACCAGGCTTCGGTCCCCACAAGAACCCTCGGACCCCAGAAAGATAGTAAAAGTCAGGAAACGGGTCCCCAGGAGGTCAGAAATCACACACACACACACACACACACACAGCACAAACACACACACACCCACACACACACACACACACACACACAAGTGTGTTTTGTTATCCTTATGGGGACCGTCCATTGACTTCCATTGATTTTAGTAACTAGATTTATACCTAACCCAAACCCTTTTCCTAACCTTAACCATTACTGATCTATAACTAACCCTAAGACTAACTAAAACTCTATTCACACCATACCTATAAACCTAACCCCTAACCCTAAAAAGGGGATTCCCCCCCATGGGGACCAGGCTTCGGTCCCCACAAGAACCCTCGGACCCCAGAAAGATAGTAAAAGTCAGGAAACGGGTCCCCAGGAGGTCAGAAATACAAACCCACACACACACACACACACACACACACACACACACACCCTCCTCCTAAAAGCTGCATGACACAGATTCATAATTAAAATGTTTTGAGGATAGCTTCTTGATACTGCTGGCACTATCACAAGTCCAAAATGTGTTTAAGACAGTCACTTTGAGTGACACTAGTCTGAAGATGACATGTGTTTAGTTTAAGCTGAACCATCACTTAAACAGGCATGGTGTGACGCTCACCTTCTGTGACGATCAGTTGTGGGGTAGAAAATGTAAAAAGGTCTGCTGTGATCTTACTGAAGTGGTATTCTGTATCACTGAGAGAAATTGTGTTTCCTGCAGCTTTTTTTTTTCCTCTGAGTTAAAAACAATGAAGACCCAGCAGTCAGGAATCAAGGTAAACACATAGCTGTCTTGAAAAAGCTTTCAGACCCTTTCATGTTCTCTATATATGGTATTGTGTCACACTCTGATCTTAAAATAGATTTAGTTCTTATCCATCTACACTCGTAGGGCTCCAAATTGTCAAAACAACAGAAAAGCAACTAAAGAATTTTGTAAATCAGTAAATTAAAAATAAACTTTGGAATTTTGCAAGCTTTATTTCTTTTATTCATTTATTTTTCCATTTTGGCAGAATATTTTCATATAGATTGTCAGTGCAGCTATGGTAAATATTAGCTGTTTCAACACCCTGTTATTTATTTGAGTACCTGCCCACCAGATGGCCTCAGCGAGCTTTACCTGACTGTGATAAAGATCCACCACCTGTCCTCTCTAGACATTCTTCATTTACTCAATTAGTCCATTAAACATCGGGGCGAGAGCTTTTCATACACAACTGCTTTTATTAAATTGTGTGTTGAATGAAGCATTCACACCTGCCTGTTAGTTGCCAGCTACAAGCCTGATCATACTTGTAATAAACTCATTCTGACCTTTGACAGTCGTATGTTCCCAGAGAGGCAACACATTTATCACTTCTCCCTCCTACGCATAGAACTCCACACATGCATTATTACACTCAATAAGATAACTTTAATCTGAATGAAATCCAATAAACAAACTTGCCTGAGGTAGAAATGCTAAACAAAGATTAGACAACACAGACAACGCAGGGATCATTGTGCTTGTAATGCCTTCAGCATTCATTCTTGATGGGTCATTAAAAATTCTTATTGAAGTTCTGTTTGCCCATAGCCATGTTGATTTTCTTTTGATGACTCTTTTCTCCTTCGCAATTGACTGTCCTGGACAAATGAAAGGCCCAAACGGGGTTATATTAAGTAGACTAACAGAGTTTATTGGATGAGCTTCAGCTTGGACATTTCCAGGGTTTATTTAATTCTCCATAGCTCTTGTACTGAAAGGTTCCCGAGACTAGTCGAACCTCATCAAGGACACCAGAATTCTAAAACAAGCTGTTTTGTTTTGAACGATCGTCATATCAAGACCATTTTTTTTAAACGCTGTATGTAAAGGCATGTTTTGAAGAATCTTTTCATTCTTTGATTGCATTGATTTTTTTTTTCTTTTAGATTTACTTTACATTAAAAGACCATTTAAAATGATGTTTCTAAGAGAAACCATGAATGAATGAAAGATTGAACATGCCGTACCAAGCACCGAACATTTCTGTGTCATTGTGATCATTTATGACAGATGTCAGCTGGAATCTTTATCTTGAGTGAGCATGACTGTTGCAACGACAATATGCAGGTGACATGGTAATTTATAAAATGATCACCCATCATTAAGCAGTGGTTTTGGGGAAGATGGATGTCAGGAGATCATTTACTTGTGTAGTTTTCTGGTTTATTTGCATCTGCTTTTTATTTGTCCAGGTTTGTGTGACAACAACATAAAACTACTTTAATTTATAAAAAAGAAAATCTAAAAATGAGTGAAAAAAGAATGTATCACAAACAGTAAATGTTTCTTTCAGGTGGGGATTGCAGCTACACTTTTTCCCCACTAGAACTGTAGAAAAGCCAGTAAGAAAACAGTATTTGACTAAAATCATGGGTAATTTTGGAACTGATTCATCCTTATCAGTGGTGTTGTTACTGATTTCACTGGAACATCCCAGATGTGTCAGTGTCCCATCATTAACAGAAAGTCAGCATACAGGAAACGACTCCCAAGAAAGTCAAGTGAGGATCTCAGTCTGAGGTACTTGGCTGAATTACAGTTCTTTTACCAACGCAAGAAATCTACATTTAGTCTAGTTTTAGTCTGCTAATATGCTATGATTTTCTTTCATTGAATGCCAGTTCTGAACACTTTTATAAAATGTACTAATGAGTGTAAATTTCATTTTTTCAGTCTCTGCTCCTACTCTAAACATGTTGAAAGTTGTTTTAAAGCCAGTTGGTGGAAGGGGAAAACAACAAACATATTTAGTCTTGGGACTGAGAATGTGTGCATTGAACTAAATAATTCAAAATGAAAACTTCCCTTTTATTTATATACGTATTTATTTATTTTTGCTCTCTGTAATTTTTGCTGTTAGAAAATGTAAGGCTTTCTTATTTGCCATCCTCCCATTTTACCAATATCCAGAAGTAATTAAGAACATGTGACTTATTTTCAAAGTTACTTTTGATCTTAGATTGTCATCAATCAAATTACTTCTGAATAATTTGTTCAGATTAGACGGGCGTTCTGTTCTGGTGAACTATCCTTATGTGCTTCAGAGAAAGATCACGTGCCAATTTATTTAGAAAATAAGAGCACACACTTTTATTATTCAAATCAGCTCAAAACTGAGAGATAGAGAGATGAAAAAGTAAAGTGGCTCAGTACTGCAAGATTTTACAATAAAAGGTACATTTTGCACAAGTATAGATGTCAAGATTGGGTATAAAAGGAGACTCCACCAAAAGGTTAGTCCTTCTTAGCAAAGAAAGGTTGTAACAAGAAGAAATCAGCTTAAAAATTGATATATCACAGAGAGAATCAAAGACCTAAAGTTTTTCCACATCTACAATACATAATAGGGTGAAAAGATCGAAAGACTCTGGGGAAATCTCAGTGCATAAAAGTCAAGGCAAGAAACCTCCTCACTGACTGCAAGTAACCTTTAAGCCTTCTGGCAGGAGTCAGTGAGAAACTGTCACACCACCATGATCAATACAGCCACATTGGATTTGGAAGTTTCTTGGAAGACCTAGGTAGGACAGATGGATGCCTCTGAGAGCTGGTGACTGTGATGGGAGATTGAGGGTGTGTACCCTACTGGAGTGAAATGGTATAGGTGGAACTGAGATGGCTGCCAAGATGGGGGTCAGGAACCTGACCCATTTGATTTGGGCCTTTGCTTCTTTGTTGCAAAAACCTAACCAGTGTTATATAACACTATTAAGGGGTGGGGCTTATAAAGGCGGTAGGTGCAATATATGGGTGACTCATTTATTTTGGCCTGTCCCATTGACCACCTGCTTGTGTTCTTGTCCTGCTCCTTGATTTTACTTGCAGTGTAAACATGTACGGTCAGCATGGAAGGTAGGGATCAGCCAGCACTGAGATTCCAACATATAGTGTGGGACAGTCTCATCATTCCTCTGAGCCTCTGCTGTCTGGCACTCGTGAGCTGGGGGGGTGGCCTTGCATCACCCACTTTTCCCTGCACCTTCATATCAAAAGACACAGATCAACCATTCAAAAGGACAGGACACATCATCTGTGGTCAAATAGGTCTGTTTTTATTTTATTTTTTTAATCATCTCTTGTAAGATTAATTACTATTTAAATACTATTTCCCATAGAGCTAAACTAAAAACCATCCTGTATTTTATCAGCAAAATCCTCTAAAAGTGTCTAACCTTAACCTCGTGTGAAACTAACAACCAAACAATAAGTATATAAATGTGAAAAAGCTCGGTGGGCCGGTGGTTCAGAGCATAAAATCAAGGGTCTCATTAAAACATAAACAAGATGCAAGAGGCAGAAATAAAAATCCTTTATAGTTTTTATTGTTTGGGTTGAAAAACAGACAAGATCCACAGCGTTCATTCCAAAAACACGTGACAATCAATGCTAGTAAACACAATTCATCTTTGCAGCCATACAAGTTGACATTCTACCAGAACTGGACGTGCTGATAGCTTCTCCAGGCTTGAGCTCATTTCAGATGGACTAAGATAAAGTGGAAAACTGTCTGCTGGTCTGAATTTCCAAATGGAATGGGCTTGTGTCTCATTCCCAGTGGATAAAATGCCACCGTTTTGTCAAAGCTCCTGAATGGAGACAATACAAGGACTATTGAAAGAGGGTGTGATGCAGCACAACGATGAACACGCTGCAGTCTGAACTTTTCTGAAATGGCACGATGGTACAAAATTTAAAACAAATATATAATGTCTAAAAAAGGAGTTTTAGCATTTAAATGGATTGCTGGCAAATTACGGGTTTGCATTTAACCTAGTGGTAAGCGTTCCTAGGAAAATACTGTGTACCATTTAATATTAATTATATATTGTAAATAATACATAAGAATTGATATTTTATTTATACATGATTAATAAAAATGCAAGAAATAAATAGGTGTCATTATAGGATTGTTCAGCATTTTTATCAGTTTTTCCTCTGTAGTAGGTCCAGTTACTAACTGAGTAAAAAGAAAAGAGGTTAGATTGTTAATGCTGCTGTAAACTGAAGACCCCATTACCCACCTGAATTTTTAATGACATGCTTCACAAAGATCCTGTGGGAGCATCTTCTTACCTTTCTGTTAAAACAAGATGTAGACATTTAATGTTTCCATCCCTGTGTTGATGCTGTGGATCTGGACTGATTCCAGGAGCTTTTATAAATGATCACAATGTGCACAATGTGCATCTTATGATAAATTATGATGACCATCTGCTTCATTCTGCTGACAACTCTGGAAAAGGAGAAGGTGTGCAAAATCACTAGAAACACAGAATGTGGGGAGAGACCTCCTTGTTTTTTGTTTGTTGTTTTGTTTCTCTAGTGATGGACCGGTTACCTGTCCAGGTGTAACTCCGCCTCACACCCAATGATGGCTGAAGATAGATCCTCACAACCCTGAACAGGAGCAAGCTGGTATAGAAAATGACTGTTTTCTTTCATATATAGAACGCAGGGGCTGCACGGTGGTGCAGTTGGTAGCACTGTTGCCTTGCAGCAAGAAGGTCCTGGGTTTGAAACTGGGCTGGGGCCATTCTGCATGGAGTTTGCATATGTGGTTTTTTTTCCAGGGACTAAAACTAAAAATAGGCCTCTTTAATTGTCCCTGGATGTGAGTGTGTGTGTGAGTGGTTGTCTGTCTCTAAATGTGACCCTATGATGGACTGGCGACCTCTCCAGGTGTGACCCCACCTCTCACCCAACGACCGCTGGAGATAGACACCAGCTTCCTGCGACCCTGAACAAGCAGGTCAAGATAATGTCTGACTGACCTTCGAACACAATGTCCTTGTTAGCAACTGTATAACAAATTATACAGTCAAGGTTTTGCATTATTTGGTCACAAATTTAAGGAATACAAAGAATAAAGTGACCTTTGAGCAATCTGACTGACAAATGCTCACTACAGCTAGATTTAAGTATTTCAGGTAATTTAAAATATTAATGTTGCAAGAACACGTGTTATCTGAAAATGTAAAAGTGTGTGAAATTATTGTGTTTATGCTACGAGACAGCTCTGACTTCATCTTTACAGCTGTGTATACTGTTTTATTTTTAAACTGATTCCATGCACTTGCCATCCACAGAAAATCTCTTTTCCTTCTTCTTTTGGTAAATATTAATGACACAAAGCATTTTTACAGTTGATTCAGCTGTTACTCATTTTATTTACAAACAAATACCGATTTCAATAAAAAATACTGCCATTTGGTGTATTATTAAAAAAAGATATGCACATGTCATTCAGGATACAAAAAGGGTTAAACACTAAAACATACTAAATAAATAGCAACGACCAGCTCTTCATAAGCTGTTAAGCAGTTCCATTAATTACCCTTTAAAACAGTTGAATGAATATAATGGTAAAAATAAAAGATCCTTTATTTTTAGGAGAGATAAAAAAAAAGATAATAAATTAATAATCTGTGGTTGTTGAAGGAATCCTCAGAACTTGCAGCAGAAACCGCAGCCCTTGTTCTTGCAGCACTTGCAGCAATAGCGGCACAAGGAGAGGTGACTCTGACGCTTCTGCCTGATGTGACTGGGCATCTGTGGGGAAGACAAGAGACATGAACAAGGTGCCAGTGTTTCATTCTCCTTCGGTGCTCGAGAGAGAAGTGGGGTGCTCCGTGGGGAAAACACATCCACTTAAATATTAATTTGTTCGTGGTAATTGGCTTAATTCATTCAGTCAATTTAACATACCATCCACGATTCCATTGACATCTCTTGATGTGCCACAACTGGAGTGTCGTTGCTCCCTGCCTCCTCCTCCGGCTCTTGGACCTGTTAATAAATTATGCACATTTAGGAGCCACATCTTTTCTTTCTGACAAAATGTTTTCATCTAATAAGAAAATGAGGTGAGTTTGAGTCAAATTCGTACCCCACTGAAAGGAACGGCGGCGCTCTCCAGAATGCAAACAAAGGCGAGCACGAGTGTCACTGCAACTGCAATGCTAACGGCCTTCATTTTGGTTGAGTTTGGTTAATAAGTCCTTTAAAGATTAGAGCTGATCAGTCTTTGTTCTTATGGGTTTCAGGCCACCAAGGAGCAAGACGCTGTCCTCAATTTATTCCTCGGCTTCGGTGATGGACGGTGATCGTCTGGGCGATTGGATTTCGTCAGATCTTTTCTCTGATCCTTGTCAGCTTTTTTGGTTTCTGATATCTGCATGAGCAAAGAGTGTGAGTATTTATACACACACGGGCCAAGTGTTGCCTCATCACTGATGGAGGCCCCGCCCATTCCTGGCAGCAGTTACCCAACTCCACTGGGGAACTTTTGGCTTCCTTATTCCATCTCATCAGTTTTCACTGAAATACCTGAGGAATTTCTCTGATTACAGCATTTTTTTTTTATTTAGGTTCTGTCTTTCAAATACAACAACTTTCCACAAAGATAAAATATCATTTCACACAGGTGACTAATTTTTCGCTGTACAACATATATGTGTGCAGTATGTATTCTGTCACAGGGACCTTTTGCTGGAACAAACCTGACAAGAGCACTGGAGATTACCCAGCAAAGGCCGACACAGCACAGGTCAATCTATTCCACGGCTGACTGAGCTGCACTTGCTTCAACCCAGAATAACCTTCCTGACAGAGAAGTAGCCACTTTGGAATATCCGTGGCTCAGTCTAAAGGGTGTAATTACAACCTCTCAAATGGAATAATTAGCCAGTCATTTCTCAACATGTTCAGTTTCTGCATAATGTGCAGAACCCAGCAGTTGAACCAAATTAAATCTCTTTTAGAGCAGCGGATTAGATTAAATTTTGAGGTGTTTAAGATGAGTAAAATAATGCAGTAAAGTGTGTTCTGATCAAATGATACAGAATTGCATGTTTTCAGGATCTTATTTTTCATTAGTTGACAAATTTATAACAAACAAAAATGAGTAAATGCAGTGTTTCAGAGTAAAATTACACCTGATTATCTAATAAGCTTTACATTGTGACAGTAAAGTAGGCTGTTAACAGACTCGTAACTAGATTGTGACTATAAATGTGTTAGAATTGTTTTTATTCCCATCACTCAGGCAGCGATTAACACCTCCAGATTAATTAACCTGTCAGTGTAAAGAGATTCCCTTCACAACAACATCAGGCTGTGGGTGAATACAAAATCAATACTGATGGAAATTAAAAAATGAAAATTAGAGGGAAAAAAAAAACAGAAAAATGAGTCAGAAACTGTTGTGAGCCGCGCAAACTGATAAAAATCAGAGGTCATTTGAATTCTCATTATACCATCAAAGTCTTTTCGAATTGCCTCTGCTGACTCAATTAAGGAACAACATGTTGCAGCTCCCCCCCCCTCGCGTCAGACTGTCTCGTTCACTGATAACCCCGCTGGCCCGAGTGCTTACTTTGGGTGACCACGTCAGTGTCAACAAATACAATCACCAATGGCTCCATGTCTGCTGGAAACTGTCCATATTTCTCTGATGCACTGGGACAATCAACATGTTTTGGTTTACTATTTAATTGTTTTTCTTCTGTGTTTTTCAGAAGGAGCACATGATGTTTACTCGTGAAGAGCATTTTGTTTTCTGTTATTCTAAAAGCATGACTCAACTCATGAGATCTGATCATGACACTGGTTAATTCTGAAAGAATTAATATTAAGATCAGTATCATCTTTGAAAAAAATCAATATATGAAAGTATGGAAGCAAGTTTTCGTAGTTTGTCTTTTTTTACTTATTTTAATTTTTTTGCAGCCCTTGAAGTTATCGCTAACAATCTACTGGCCAAACAAAACCAGGCACCAGCATGGCGGACAGATTCAGCTCAGCTGGCGCCACTCTACTTTTTCTTTCCTGTTCGAGGGCATTGCCCCTTGTCTGTACCTGTTTTATCATAGACGTCTGTTCGTGTCTCTTTCCATTTCCCCTCCTCTTTCTAACAAGGTGAAGTTTCAAGGCTTTCCCATTTCTTTTTTTTTAATCTGCCACACTGAAAACACCATTCATTACTTCTTCATCCAGATCTAGACCAAAAACAAGAACCTGTAAATGCAGAATATAAAAAATTATGTGCTGCTCATTAGTCATGTTTTTTCTGCTGGTTGTCAAAGAGAAATCTCACTATTTGATCCAGTGTAGATTTTTACACTAATGGCTTAGCTGATAAGTGCTGGGATTTTCCCACTTGAATGAGATCCATGTTGCAGTTTTACTGGAATTCCCAAATTATTATTGATTAGAATCTTATTCCTGGGAAAATATACATCCAGAATAAATAGCTAAACAGAAACTTAACTTAAAAAAGTGTAAGAAATGGAATGTATATTTTGAATGTCAGGAAATTTAACACAAGTATCTGGAGATAAAACTCACTCAACATGCTGGAACATTCAAGTCTCTTATTGAATCCATTTCTTCTTTTCTTTTAAATCGTCTCTCAGTTTTCATTTAAAACCTATAAAATATTTAAAGCAGTAAAAAAAAAATGTTAAAGTGCGTCATAAATACACAAAAAAACATGTTTTTATATATAAACTAAATAAATAAAGAAGTTGTTCTTTCAAAAGGAAAAATGGGAAACTAATGTTTGTTACACGGCTCTCTCTCTCTCTTTTTCTTTCTTTCTCTCTCTGTCTAACAGCATATCTTCATCGCAGTAGAATTTTAATCAAACAGAAAAAAGTGGATGTAATTGTAGACTGCCAGAGACGGGATTGAGCTTTTCAGGATCTTTCAGCCTTATGAACGATCACAGCGTGGCATTATTTCAAAGTGGAAAGACTGCTGTTATATTCATTCTCTTGATGTATGATTTAATGCTAAAATCAGAGTCTAATGCACCTTTTGGCATGTTAATGTAAAATGAAAAATTGAAAAGCATTACATCTTTTTTCTTTTCTTTTTATTATTCATGTCAGATGTCATTTTATTTTTTTAAATGATAAGCTAAATATGATATTTTACTGCTTGAGGAGTGGTTAAATCCTTAAGTAAACTAGTTCAAGGTTTTTACAGAAAATTTATATATTTCTGTAATTTGTAAAAATCATCATAAATTTGCTGATTTGATTATTAAAGGAAGGAAAAAACAATATGGGGTAAAAAAAAAAAAAAAACATGACTTTTATTTTCGTGTCTATTGTGCCACAGAAAGAACTTTGAGGTTAAATTGTTTAAGGTCACATGCTACAAAATATTTGGACTTTTTTTTTTTTCATTTTTGTTCAGAGATTCTTTATTTAGCAATTCAAGATGTTAAATAAAAGAAGAGGATTTCCTTTTTTTTTGTTACCATAAACCTCACTGTGAATGGGGCTCTGTGACATCCACAGTTACAGCGATGGTCATGAATTCTAATATTAGACACTGTGACATTTTCAGTTTTGATCCTCTTTGATATTATATCAAACATTATTTAAAAGTGCGATTTAAATCACATGTTCCAAAGCTTAATGTTAGAGCCAAACATGTCTTTAAACATGTGTGAACAGTTTGCTCTGTCATTTAATCAGGGCTCAAGATCAAACATGAGTCACTGGTGGCTAAGAACATAAGAGAGAGAGAGAGAGAGAGAGGGGGGTAAGAAAACGTCTTGTTTTAATGGAACTGCAGCTTAAAATAATAACACTACAATAAAAAACACTGTGTCATTTGATTAATAAAAGCTTTAATTCAAGGTACAGGTAAGGCGAGTTGGATTAAGTTTAGAAAACTTTCTTCAACAGAAAAACTTTGGATTTGTTTTAAAATATTTTGATGTATATATTTCTTTTAAACTTTTGGTTGAGTTCCTGAAAATATGGAAAAGTCATAGAGCTTAAAATATCTATGAAATATAATTACAGATAATTAAGTGATATATTGCATTTAGTGCCTGAGTTCAAATGTACAAAAACATAAAAACTATCTATAAAAATAACTGCATTTCATGCAGTCAAAATAAATGAAAACATACAGAAAATAATACAATTTTTAATAAAGTAAAATGCTTCCCAAAACATGTACAACGTATAACATAGGTGTAAAGATATCCAAGAGGGAAAATGTTAACGCTACTGCCAATGGCTTATTAGGGTTGCCATGGTTACTGCCAATGTCTTCCTCCCTGAGGTTGACTACAATAGATAAACAGCTGCTGCAAAACCCATGTTGTCCTGAAAAGGGCTCTGATGGTAACGCATGTTAATTTTGATGTAACCGTTGAGTTTTTTAATGTAGCAGAAATTACAAGTTAAAAGGAACATCCCGTTTTTAAGAGAATATTCAATATCAAGGGCAGAAGTTTTAGAATTTGTTGACAGTTCAAAAGCTGCTGTGTGACATTTTTAACTGTCAGTTGAACAAAAGCTTCAATGAGATGAGATTTCTGATGTAAATGACATCATAATGACCAGGTGTGAATGTTAAGTTTTGTTTTAAGACCAAATTTTTTTAATAATGCCTTAATACGAACTTCGTGTTGCTACAATTCTTATAATTAAAGCAGCTTGTTTTTTGTTGTTGTGTTTTTTAAGTAAGCTTAATAAGAGTGCGATTCACAGGATTTGAGTGCAGTATGAAATATTGAATAAAACTTTTTCTTTCACCTATTTTCACTGGAGGCGGTGGACAATACAGCCTTTCAACCGCATGCTTCTGCTGCTAAGAAAGCACAAAGGTGAGACAGGTCTGCAGGACACAGAGCTGTGGCTTTCCACAAGAATATTTTGGTCAGTGTGACTTCAATAGCAATCAGTCAACTGTGTACTTAGTTAGATATACTTTCACACAGAAAAAAATAAATAAAAAAGGGACAAAATACAGCAATTTTACTCCAGTGGTTTTGGCCCACCTGTCAGTTGAATTCTCACCAACAAACACAAAGTGTGAAATCCATTAAAGATTATTTCAGCAATAACAGTCACAGCTCGAAGAGAAGAGCCTTTTCACTTCCAATTAATACATCAATTAAATGTGAGGGAATTATCTTGACTTAAAGGTGAAGGTCACATTTCCTGCTACCTGCCTTTTAATATACGAGACAACAGTGCACTTGTATGCCATTTAATTGTACTTTCCTAACTAATGCAATTCAATTTCTGCCTACCTTCTCAAATTTGAGGTGAAAGATGAGCGCCGGACGGAGAGAGCACACGTATGTCCCAATCAGAGAGGTACACGGGATCAGAGATCATCCACATCAAACAGATACAGCGACACACAGACGCCCGACGGCCTGGTTGTCAGCTGATGAGCTTAGAAATAAAAAGGCAACAGCTGACAAAAATTTTAGCACTTGTTCGCACTAACAATGATACTTAATTATTTTTTAAAGCGAACCCATTCTTTTTGGGTTTTAGAGAATCATTTTTTTTTTTCGCTCTAGTTTTTTATAATAAAAAAAATATGCTAAATGTTTTAGGTCTTTAAGAGCCATCTTTAACACTGATTTATCTCCAAAATACGAATTAATTTTATCTGTGTGCGGATCATTTCCGAATTAAAAAGTACACATGTACACAACACATACCTAGAAGTACTTTATCAGATGAAAATAACTGAAAATTACCTCAAATTCTCATCCAGGTCTGCATCATGAACAAATAATCCGATCAAGATCTGGATTTTGTACATTTTTCACCGTTGACATTTTGTGTTGTCACCACTGGATAGACAGAAGTGACACTAATTTTGTTAATGATGTTTCAGGTCCATTGACCAGCTCAGCGTGCACAGTACCGGGACCCTTAGATAAGCCAGTACCTGCACTAGTACTGGCTTATCTAAGTGAAATGAAGTCATCTGTTATCAGTGACACCTAAGCTTTTCTCTGTATGACAGGTCTAAGTGTCTGCTGTGAGAAGAAAGCTTATTAAGAGTTTCATGGAGGGTTTCAAGTGATCCAGAATCAGGGCCCCAAATAATTAGATGGCTGATAAAATTATCATTTTGTTTTAGAGCTATCTGTTGGGCAAAACCCCAAAAAGATAGTGTGGAATTAGTGTTACTGCGTTGGTTAATTTCCCAAAGGCTATGAGAAATCCAAGCTGCCTTTTAATCTGGGTTCATATGAAAAACCCACTTTCTAATTTTGTTTTTTATTGATGGGGTTTTATTAGAAAAATGTCAAACACAACATGGATTAAACAGTAGCTGCATGGCAGGTTCAAAAAAGGGTTTTATGTTTAACCAAATCTTTTTATTGCAAATAGAGAAAACGGGTGTGGTCGCGTGAATGAATTGGGATTTTTATTTCTCAGAGTTGTGAGTTAAACTTCTAAATAAATAAAGCCCTTTTCTAAAAAACCCCAAATCAATCACATATTTATCTGTGGTGCTTAACAAACAGACAAAAAAACTGAACCTCAAACTTACCACAAAAATAAAGTATTTTAATGTCTCTGAAAGATCTGAAGGACAATAAAGCAAAACTAAAGTCCATTAAAATTATCAGCAAGTGAAAGTTTTATTTTCCACCATCTTACTTAGAAAAGACGTCTCTAACCTGAGAAAGTGAGGCTGCTACAGAGAAAAAAAGCTTTTTTCTTCCTTCTGCCAATTCAAAAAAAAAAAGAAAGAAAAAAGGATTAGACATGAATGACCTTTCATTTGTCAACATCCGTCTTCTAAAACCATATTTATGTCTTTACATTCGCTGCTTTCCGTCAACTGAGGTGTAAAAACAAACAAAAATGATTCTTCCTGCACGTCGTTCAACTCGGAGCCTCGTTTGAAAGATCAGACACCTGCTATCAGGTTTAAATCTAGCAGTTGTAGCAGAGCAGCACTTTCAAAGTACGAGCTGTTAGTCTCAGATATTTAAATGCGATAGGCCGTCTGATTTTGCCAGTTGGTTTTGCTTTGTTGGATCCTGAGCTGCTGATACAGAGAGAAGCGATCGTGCTTCAACGAGCGGCTCATACAGTCCCTCCATTTTCACTGACATTGCCCAAAGCAGAAAAAAAAGAAAAGTCATTTACAAATAATCAACAATGCTAATATTGGCTTTAGTTGTTTGTACAACTTCTTATACTTCATATCCTGTTTACCTAACTGGATGGAGACTAACGAGATCTCCACCTCTCATCGCTTCACTTTTCTTGGAGAACGAGTTGTTTGAGTAAAAAGTGCAGCACATGATTTCTGTGTAGCTTTTTCCCATAGTAAGCAGAGTCTTTCAGTACTGCTCTCCAGGGCACCCCCCCCACCCCCCCCACCCCCCCCCGCCTGTTCATAGAGCTGCATCTGAAGAGGTGCAACACCAAAATAGGGCAAACAGTTTGAAATGAAGCATATGGGGATCATTCTTACACATACTGAGACAACGTTAAATTACACATCAACGGAAACATAAAATAAACCCACAGTACCTAAATGTGGTCTGGCAGAGGTCGGGATTTGCACTGCATTGCTCTCCAGTCAACAATCCAAAGTGCTGAGTTGGAATTTATCTGCATCTTACACACTTACATTTTAGTTAAACGCCATCGGAACGATCGCACGTTTCTCTGTGATCGTTCTTTCTTTACTTTGACTCCTTTCAATCAAGCAAATGCCCGACATTTCAAGTATACCCCTGTTTTTTTTTTCCAAATCAAGCTTCAAGATTGCACACACTTCATGGTAATTACTATGACGAAGGGCCAGCATGGAGTTAATGAGTTATTGATTGTTGACTCCCAGAGATAATCTGCTTTAACATTCTGTAACATCTGTATTAAAACATGAAAAGTCGTATTTACATAAACAGCCCCGAGGCTTCAGCTTGCACGGCTCCTCGTTTGTCTTTGGATGTAGGTAAGCTGTGTGTGTCATGTTATTTTTGTCTCTAGGATCAGGATTTTGCATACTTTGATGTTTTCTTGCTTAAATTTCTGCCTGCTTCTCTGGGGTGCACAGGTTTCATAGTAACTGGTCTCCATCAAGGCTTCTGTCAGCAAGCAGACTAATAAATTAAAAGAGCTAAAAACAACATCTTAATACAGAAATCCAAAACACAAACAGAATAAAAGCAAAAACTATAATATAATAATAAAGGGGAGGAAAATAGGAACACAAAAGGAACATGAAGATGTCAAAAGTCATAGTCCATTAGTGAGGCTACATAAATACAAAACATGGAAGAAGTTCAGCAGAGGTTCGAACGTTTCATAGCTGGTGCTGGATAAGCACGCTGACGGAGGTGAGAGGACATCTTTTCTTGGAGCACACTTCTACTGAGTTGCAGCGGGTGGTTATCTCAATAGGACTGGAACAGTCGAGTGCAGCCATAAATGGCTGGTGAAGGGTTCGCGACCCAAAACCCGGGAAAGGAGGCAATCACTAAAAAGAAAGCGATCCTCCACGAGTCCTTTTCCAATCATCTCGCCGGCTTTTCCGCGGTGTCAGTTACACATTTAAGTGGTGTTTGCTCCTCCCCGCTCGTTTCATCTCGTTTACTGCGGCGGCGTCTCTCCAACCATCTCGATGCCGTGCTGCTGGAGCTGCGCTCGAAGCAACGCATTTTCATTCTTCAGCTCTTCAATCTTAAGGACAAAGAATTAAAAAAAACCTCATCATTAACATCTTTAGTCTATGACAGCTAAAAACAGCCAGCAGTTTAAGAACCAACATTTTTCATTTGATGACTTGTGAGTCACTTATGGTAATGTGGACATGAGGATGTCTAATTCCTTGGATTAGAAAAAAATTCCTGCAGCCATGTTCAATAACACCCCACGTCCAAAACCAACTGGATTATCAAATCGTGAGGTGTGTCATCTCTGCTTCATTTCCCTCAGGTGAATTCTGTCTTCACTGCCTCCAACAAGGGACTGAGGGAAAGATATTGAGCTTTGAGCGTCAGAATAAAAATATATTGCCAAGTGACTTGTAGGGCCTCAGATTCAAGGGGAGGCACAGCAGAATCGGAGAGGAAAATTTTCACAATACTTTTGACTGCATATGAATGCACTTAGTTCTCACACAAGCCCTGTGCATGGTATTCCTGCAGCCTCTCAAAGCACTGATTTAAGGTAACACTTCTCATTATGAGGGTTCAAACTCTTTGATCCTCTTTGTCAGCCTGTGATGATTAGCTGCACAGCCTGGAGCCTCACAAGGTTTGTTTTCCAGAAATGAAGATGCACATGGGGTAAAGGTGGATTTTATGCTTCTGAGACTTTACCATTGAATGTTCCAGTGCATCACACAGCAAACCAATCTATTCACTGCAGTAGCAATCTTCAGAGCCACATATGCAGCCCACTATGGCTGCCTTTTTATGTGCTGATTTATTTATCTGCTACACCCAACCACCTCAAAGGAACGTTTTGAATTATCATTCATAGACTTTTTTATGCACTGCAGAAGTCACTGAAACTTGACTTAATGCCACATTTGCAGGCCAGAGCAAGGGTTGATATTAATACCTGCTGCCGGCACAGCTCATTGTCGACTTGTATCCTCTCCACTTCCTTTAGACTCTCCTGCAGTCGCTGGTTATTTTGCCTCAGTTCACGGATGTAGTCACAGGCTTTAGAGAGGATGCCTCCTTTGCTCTAAAGGGACAGAGATGCAGTCACACAGCTGAAAAGGAGAAATTTTAAATGGCAGAAGTGAAAAACAGGGTGAAAGGCTGCTTACTGCCCCGGTCTTTGTGCTGTCCATACTGCAGTCAGGGATCATCTTGGAAAGTGTGACAATCCAGTTATTGATTTTGTCTCTTCGTCGTCTTTCAACTGATAAAATGAAACAGAAAATAACTACATTTTAAATAATGCTAAGAATTTTAAGATCAATTTGTTCGTATTGAACTGCTAAAATTAAATTCTGGATTTTATTGTCTCTATCAAAGACACTAGTTAATTTTGGCAGCTCAACGCTGCCCTCTAGTGGCCAGTTTGAAAACAGACGTTATCTATTTTTGTAATAACAGCTTATTTTGACAGGCTTTGGTGATTTTCTTCCAACAGAAAATTTCCCATTAAGGCATCACACCGCATTGTGTTGTACTGTCAAATGAAATCAAAAGCCACAATCAGTCCTAATTATCCACCTTCATTATGTTGCGCTCTTCTTCTTTCATCTCGTGGCGTTCGGGGTCCATCCATTTTCCTGCAGATAAATAGGAATTAAAACACTTTTCATACACAACAATATCTTCCATCTTTGAGCACCAGACAATCAGGCATAAACCAAATCCTATTCCCTAAATCTAGCTAATCCTGTGCCTGTTATAAATACCATTCTTCAGTGTTATCTTTCAATTCAAGAGTGTTGTACCGGTAATTTCTATTCAAAACAAGCTTTTGAAGAAGCTTTGGCAGAAAAACTTCAGAATGTGCAGCCATGTGAGGCTAAAAAGAAAGTTATGACACAGAATCTTATAACCTCAGGACTCTGGATTACTGAGACCTAGCCAAACTACTTCCACCTGCTCTCCCCCAGGTGAGGCCCTGGGAGGATGATGCTTTATTATGCTATAAAATTATTGCCAAGTTCTTCTGTATCTTTTCTGAAGACAATCTTAATTAAGTTGCCAACATGTGTCCGGTCTTTATACAGTCACATATTATTGTAAAAGTAACTTAGAAAGTCAGTGCCAAGATTATATTATCACGTGTGAACAACACAACAGCTTAACCTCACCTGGAGTTTTCAAATGGAATGGAAAATGCCAAGGAACTAATCAATATTTATAATAAGTAGAGAAATAACCCAGCTGAATATTCCACTGGTGTAACTATTGTTTATTCTATCAATTCAGTTTTTTTTTTTTCTGCAATAGAAGAAATAGTTTTTAAATGTCAGCCCACCTCCCGTGTCTGTCTTTTTACAACACATCCTTACTCAACAGTAAAAAATTCACATCCCATCAACACAATTCACCCGCTGATGGCTTCCTTTGAGATATTCAGCTAAGCTAAATAACACTCTCTCCTGTATTTCAATATATCCTAATGGGATTTCAGCAGTAAAATGGATTTTGCCCAATGGTACTCTAAAAAATGTGGATGACTGTCTGAATAGCTAAATATAAAGACCCACAGGAACGTCCATTTCCTCTTATGAGTGCTCCTGCAAGTCAGTTTTTTACAGAAGTTCAGAAAAGAGTGGAGCACTTTATTAAAATTTTTAGGGAAAAAAAGAGAAAATTGTATAGTTTTTTTTTACTGATTTATAAAAGAGAAGCGTGATTTTTTTGAGTTCTTCCCTCTGGTCTAACTTTAACTGAATGGTGGTAAATTATACAATACGACCTCGAGGGCAGCAGCTTTGAGTATTAACTCTTTCAGGAGATGATGTAGGAATTCATTCTTTAGCATTAAATTGTTACCATCATCTTATAAGAGACAGCAAAGCTGACCACAATGTTGCAACTGAACTCAGTTTTAAAAGTTAAATTCCTGGATAAACAAATTATATCTTCTACAACACAGGAAAATAAACTACTTCAAATACTGTCCAAATACTGCTAAAACAACTTCAAAAAGTAGGTTAAAAAATTAAAACAAAACTCTAAAACAACATAAAAACACCCTAAAATGATACTAAATTAAGAGTGTGAAGCAAGCCAGTTGTTTTCAGATGGAAAACAATGACCCAATTTCCTGGTTCTAATGGAAAAATGTATTTGCCACAAGCACAACTAAGAACAGTGGATCAGGGTCGGCACAGAACAAACGCACATTAAAAGAGTTTGGAGAATCACTAGGGACTTAAGGATGGGGTGGAAGGAGACGAGGGCAGAATCTGTGTGCTGCTTCTCTTCTTGTGATCTTATTTCGATTAGTTCATTTGCTCTAAAAAGAAGTAAAGGCAAAATGTGAAAACTGTCCTCACCAGTTTAAACCTTCATGCTGCAGCAGCTCGTTTTCATCTCTGCAAATGGCAGATAGGGTGGGAAGTTTTTATTTATTCACTGTTTACCTTGTCATAGTTAGTTAACACTGAAATATATCTGTGACACATAAAACTGATGACATTCATTCACATTCATTTACTTGTGAGAAAATAAATAGAAAACAAAAACATACAGCAGATTAAAAAAAGAGTGCACTTATTTACATAACTCAAAAACAGTTTGTTTTTTTATTCTCAACAGGAAGGCGGTCCCTTGATGATGCATCAAACAAAGCAAATCCGTGTTTAAATCTCAGAAAGCTCAACACTTAAAGTTGTCAGCAGAAGAATTTTGAAAATTACAGAACAAAAAACCCAGAATCAATTCATTTCCCATAAACAGACAAACAAACTGTAATTGGTAAGTAACATCTTTTCTTTGGAGCTTTTTTAATGATTTTCATTGTCACACAGAGATTTACATTATAACAAATGGTGAGACTAAAATTTGATCCTTTGTGAAGCTACAGCTTGTGTTCTACAGGAAGACGCGCTGAAAGTTTCACATGTTAAAGATTAGGTATAAACCTGGTGGAAAACAGAGGCATATTCACTTAAGTCAGAGTTCATTTAATTTTATAAAGTCATGTGCTCAGTTCGTGACCGAGCAAGCAAATGACTGTTGCTCTGCTTTCACCAAACTGGCAACGAGACATTCCCGAATCTTCTGCCTCCCAGAAACATCTCACATGAGCCAAACTTTGATTTTTTGGAACAAATTTTCAAAATAAGCCAAAACAAAGATCTTTTAACTGCATTATATAATGTATTAAACTGAGCCCGAAAATGAAAATAATAAATAAAATAAAATAAAAGACATTAAAAAGAATCGCGGACTGGAAACCAAGGTGACCAAAGCAAAATGGAACAACTGCAGCAGCCGAAATAGAAGATCTGATAGAAGTTCAAACAGATGTGGAAATTGTTTAACACTGATGTATTTAAACAACATTTGCTCGTGTCACACGATGATCTATTGCTAACAACTACTTGGTCTTTGTAATCACATACACTGCTGCTATCCATTACATCCCGACTGACGCTCAGAAATATTCACTCCACCTACTTTTACATCCTCCTCCTGCATTAGCATCTGGATTTATATGGTCTGCTTTGTTTACTCGATGTGACACAGTCATTTAATGAGCTGTAGTTCAGACTCATGGACGGGCTTATTGATTACATAGTAGTCTTTGCAGGTGCATTATTGAATATCACTGGAACAGAGCCACACGGACAAACTGAATGTGCGTAATAAACAAGTAAAATCCAGACAGAAAACTCCTCAGATAAAAACATCAGATGTATTCAACAGCTTTGAGCAATTAATACTTGTTCCACCATAACCTTCAAACAAAAATCACCTTTCATTCTGAAAATGAGAAATTCACAGCTTTGATGTCAAAGTGATCAAATGCCGAATTTCAAGATGAAGAAGAAAGATTGAAATTTACAAAAAAGGTGTTTGTTTAAAGATCTAAATGTCTCAGAGGCTGTAATATTAATGTTTTCTCAGACAACAGCAGGGGGGAGTGATACTTACGCAGAGTAGGGTTGTGTGCGTGGGGCGATGCTTCGTTGTGTCCCTGACTGGATGACATCAGGAGGTGTCATCATCACATAAAACTGACCTGCAGGATTCATTAGGATATTAAATCAGCAGCAAGAAACAAGTAGGTACAAGAATTCATTTCACACAGACTCACACTGTTTGATGAGTATTTCACAATAAGATTATATTTCCTGTAAAACAATATAAAAACTGAACTTCTTTGACATATTTAGCTGCTGTTTCGTCAACTGGATCCTTCCATTATGCAAGGCAGCATTTTAACCACATTTATTTCTCAACACTTAAATTTGAATAAAGCCCAATTTAAAGCTGAAACTAAAAGTGGATTCCACAGATTACAGCAGACTGGATCAACCGGTTTGATTTCTGTGGCTGTGTGTGATGTGAGAAGAGACTATGCTGAGGTATCAGTTGGTTAAAACCTAAAGATTCAAGATAAGTTGGTTTACTTTCATGACCCCGGTCTGATCAGTCAGTCCTGTCTGGAAAATGAAAGACATGTAATTTTGTTCAACATTATTTATTGTTATAATGTGACTGTTCTCAGTACATTATTACTATAAAGTATAGTCTTTAAAATAGAAATATAATGATTCATATTAACAATGAACAGAGCTGTCTGTATTTTATTATAAGAGACTGAATGTCTTAAAAACCTCTGGGTAAGACTGAGCTTGTTGTGCTAATGTTTTTTGGAACAACACATATTCTTAATATATTTCTAATCATGTTCATTTAAAAGTTTGAGGGTAAAAATACTCTGATGATGCCGTCTTGGTCTCTGTAGCAAAAAGAAAGAGGTAAAAACTGGTTCCTAGGTGTGATGGTCACATCCATGTCCACACAAGATTAAATGTTAGTAACTCTCATGCACCTTTTGTTTCAGTTTGTAATTTTATATCATTAAGTTATTTGGGTTTATTGTTTAAATGAAGGAAATACACTGGTTCTAACTGTAAGTTCACACATTTAGTTAACTACTGTATTTCACCATTTATTTGTTCTGTTGAAGGTAACTTATTTGTTTTCTCTTACCGGTGCTGAGAGTTCCTGTTTCCTGCTTCCTCTGAGAGCATGGGCGGGCAAACATACAGGAGGAGCTAAAAGGATCGACCAAACTCCTTCAGGAGGAGATTTAACAATATCTATGAGTTTATTTCTCTATGTTTTTGGTAATAGGTTTAAGTTTGAAGTTATAAATTTAGGTGTTATGCTCTTTAGTTTTTTTTTAACAACCCAACTGTACTGATAAGTTTGTTTGCTCGTAGTTAGTAAATGTTTGTATAGTAATCTCCATTTGTTTCCCATGGTCTGATCAGCCAACATATGTGACCATTTGTTTTAGTTCCATTTTTTATCATTTCACCTCTTTTATGAGCTCTAGTTATTTTTGTTAATAAAGGAAAGGAAAAATAAAAGGTCCATCACACTAGGAAACTACAAACTATTTTTAAATAGTGGCCAGTTCTTTTATGAGTTTCATATTTTTTACCAAACAGTTACAATTTCTAAATAAAACAACCAAGAGAAATGGTCTGGAGTTTCAATGTCAAATTCTTTTGAATCCCAGTTTGTGCATTTAGGTAAGCAGCAGAAACATTTATTTATAAATAACAAATTCCAAGAATAAATGTGACTATATTTTCAACATAAAAATTAAAATCCCTCCAAGACCTGCCAGGTTCAGCTCCTCCTGTACCCTCAACTAAAATCTACCCATCAGTCTGCCATCACTGACAGTGTGCTCACAGTATTTGGTCCAGGTAGTTACATAGAATTAAACATTGATATTTTAAGTATTTCAGAACTAAAACTATAGAAAATTGTACCATCCACTGAAAAGTCTGGGAGCAGGAGAGAGTTACCTACACTCCATGACTTTCTCACATGTTTAATCTGAAAAACCACCTTTATACTTTATACAGCAGGAAATATTCAAGAATATTCAAAGAATTCTGACGTACTGTGGGGAGACGTTTTCTGTCTAACTTTATATATCTCAGTGAAAGTGATGACATGCTTTAAATCTGCAGGCTCTTGCTTTATTTTAAATCAAAGCTGTAGGGGTAATGGTTTTTTAATAACTACTAAAAGAACAGGATGTTATTCTGGCTTTAAGGTACTTCTAATGAACTCCTTTTGTCAAAATAATGGTTTAATTAGCCGTATAGCACCTTGATGTGCTTCAGCTCAGACAGACAGAGAAGCGACTCACCCCCTGCCTGTGTGAGGGTAGGATCTGCAGCGGTCTGCACTGACACGGTCCCGTCGCTTACAGCAGTCGCAGGGAAATAAGCGAAGCGGGTCTCCCCTCCCACTGCCTCGCCTGCTGGGCTTCCTCCATTACTGAAAGGGTTTTGGATCACAGCCTGTGATAGATAAGAGAGAAGCAGGGGAGAGGCATGAGCAAGTCGCAATGGAGCAGTCGCAGCAGGTAAACGCACACCTCATTCTCTGTCAGACTCAATACTGATGTCCCCCGTCGACCTCCGAGAAAGAGACAGAGCAGTTTGACAGCTGGGATAAAGGAAGAAAAGAAGTGGCAGAGATCTCGTTAGCAGGGATAACAGAAAGGTCAGCAGAGCCATCAGTATACTGTAACTGAAAACTAATGAGGTACATTCTGGTTAAAATCAGCACACTTCTAACCAAAAAAAGACTTCTACAGCTACCTGTAAGCATTATGGTAATATACACTGACACAAACAACAACAGCCAACAACAAACAAAGTCTCTCAAACAGCATCCTAATCTCCTTAATCTCTGACTGCCTTAGTGTCACACAGACAATCTTCTCATTGAGTTTTACCACTCAACAAACAATTTACCTGCTGATTTAATCACAGCTAAGAAAAGAATTAAAAAGTAGGAAATGTTAAGACCTTGAACAAAAGCAAATCCCAATTTTCTATTTGTAGTCAGACATTCATTAAAAAAAACACCAACATTGATAATAATCACAAAAAGTTTTGTTTTAATAAATTAACATTCCACTCTACTGGATTAAGTTGTGTTTGCTTTGCTCCAAACAATTTACTATTTCCATAACAAGTAGAGTTATACTGTGTTTTTACAGTGTAAATAGTTTCAGCTGTGGATAAGAAGAGGCATGCAGGTTACTTTAGACAGGAGAGGAACACCTTCATAGTTCTGCCACTTTATATTCTGCTCATTAAACATGTGTCTGAAAAAGGTCTCTACTGTATTCCTAACTGGTGAAATTAGAATAACACAGAGACAACAAGCATGGTAGTGACTGACTCTGTGAAATTTAGCCTTTAAAAAACTGCTCTCAAGTGGGATAAACCGTCTCCAGACAAACTCTGGACTGGAACGGATAATTAAATGTTGACATTCTAACACAGAAACTAAAAATGTTGCTCTTGCTCACAGGCCATCAACTAAGCTGCATCTTCACAGGAAAATTAAACTGACAGGTTTTTTGAGTTACTTTAATGGCGTCTGTTTACATAAAAAAAAGCAGTAAATAGGAGCAGGTTTTAGTTTCTTTGGGGAAACTCTTGGAAATAACATGCATATCTATATAAAGAATACGTCCATCTTCTATAGCTACTTGTTCCCGCTCAGGGTCAGGGGGGCTAATGTACACCCCGGAGAGATCGCCAGTACATCACAGAGTCACACAAAGACACACAAAACCCTTCACACTCACACCTAGGGCAAATTTAGAGTTGCCAATTAACCTAACAAGCATGAAGGATGCACTTCTTCTATATGAATATTCCATACGACCAGCAGGTTCTTTTCAGTGAATAAAAAAGTGATATTACCTGAGCCACAGCCTGAGGAGCGCCCGGAAAAGCAGCTGTTGAGACGACACTCACTGCTCCTCCCGCATCATCTCTCCCATCAAGGTGCTGATCGGTCACCTGGACAACACGATAAGTCACCTGCCGGACAGAACCAGAGAGGTTAGAGTGAATTAAACGAAAATAATTACAGCCACCTGCTGTTAAAATATTGATTTAAAACACTGTGCCTAGCAGGTGTGAAGCAGGTTAAGACCTCACCTGATTTGCAGATTTGTTTATCATATCTGTTCCTCCAGTACAGCCAATTTCTGAGTCTGATGCTACAGTCCAAACCTCAGCAGTGCACAGTTCTCACCATCCCACACAATATGCTTATGCTTCAGAATGTGGTTGATTTAATTTTACAAACCAATGAGGAAAATGAGCTTGTTTGTTCCAAGAATAAGTATTTGTATCCCTTTATCATGTGACTGTCCTCCTGACTGACATGTGACAGTTACCCCGTGCCAATCCCCGACCAGACTGGAAATCACATGATTGCTCACACTAGACCTGTTTATGCCAAATGAGCCACATGGATCACTGACTTAATCCCCCCCCACAGAAAATCACACAAATAAAAATGAACAAACCCCTTGTATGTCACTGTGCTTTTCTTGCTTTACAAACTGGTTTCATCATTTCATTTTTCATCACTGACCAGTGATGGAGAACTGTTTATACAGGTGACTAGAAGCATGCTTAATGTTACTTGATAAGTATTATGTATGTAGATAGGATTATCTACAGGCCACTTGAAGGAAGCAAGAAAATAAAACTCTTTTTATGCATTCAGGAAATTTTGAAACTTTTTACCCTCCTGACTTTAAAACATGAGAGGAACAGCTAAAAATGTACGGCCACCCCAAAAGGGGAAAAAAAGCTTCAACAGAACAAGGTTTTTGTAAACAAACAGCTTTTGCTTTATTGTGAAATGACACTAACTTGTGATGCATTTCTGCTTTGAGTTGTAATGTCATTGTATCAGATTCATTCCTGATAATCAAAAACAATAAAATGTATTTTCATTGTGAATTAAAATGATCCTGAAATAAAGAAAATAAACATTCTGCCAGATAAAAATATCTCCAGCACAATAGGCCTACAGACTGATGACCGAGGAGGACAAAACACCTCCGATCAGCTTCGTGAAAGAAGCTGTTAAATTAATCACTTTATGTAGACAGACTTCTCATTTCTTTTAAATCTTGATTAGTCAAACTTTACATAATGATAAGCCACCATTTTCAACTTATAGTTTTCACACAGGAGTTTCAATAAGAATCGTAAATACATGTTTGTTTAGATTTTCTGAAAAGGGAATAGGTGGTTTTTCTTTTAGCTACCTTTCACTTAAATAGTAAATTATGCAGTTAAATTAATATATTTATCAACATGTTATGGAGAGCCGACTCATTTACCATTTAGAAATGCAACCAACTTGATATATAAAGTTATTCTAAAGTATAAATATGTTCCTTTCCTTAAAAGATGCAATATTGATACCAAGATTTATATGCCATCAAGACCCTTAAACTACTTCAGATAACTGTATCAAAAAGCCAGACTCACAAATCGATCCATTAGTTACATACCTGCCCACCTTCTGTGCGGAACTGATATTGTATGTTATGATCATCAAATGCCGCAGCCTGTTGAACATTAGATATTGTTACAGCCGTCTGCTCTTCTCCTGATCCGTCTTGCAGGGATTGAAAAAAGTGGACAAAAAGCAACCAGATGGTTAGTGTTGGGAACTTTGTGCAGATGCAGGAAATAAATGCTGATGTTGCAGTTGTCTGAAGAATATAAATAAATCAGTATCGTGCATGATTTCTTAATATTACATTAAAATAGTTTATGAACTTTTAATCTATAGTTCTTGAGGCTTTCTTATGAATGGTCCTCCAAGGTTTTTCCTTTGGATTGTGGCGACTTAACTTTGTAAAGAAATAGAGATGATTCAAGACTTTTGCAAAAATAAATAAATAATGTACGTGCAATTAAACAATGCATAACTATAAATAATTTGTCTTATCTTATCAGATTAATCATTTTACTGATCTAGGTTTTTGCAAAAATCCCTGCAGTTTGAATGCAAAGTACTGTCATAAAACACTCCACAATTGTTTACCTTCAGATGTCTGGACAACGTCTTCTTCTGGCTTTTCTTGGCTGCAAACCACAAGTGTTTATGAGAATCATAAATAAAATAACTAAATTCCTAAACTTCCATCTGAAAGTACTTAACAAACATAAGTCTTCTGAAAAACAACAACTTGCTGCTGCCCCCTTGTTTCCTTTAGCGATTCACAACATTATTGTTTTTAAAGCTAGCTTAAGCTAACTTAGCCGTTAAACTGTCATTACCTATTTATGATAATATTTCCCACATGATGTGTTTCACTGCATGCAACTTGTAATGTATGATGTTCAAAAAGGCTTCCACTTTTCTTGCCAACTGAAGAGTATTCCTCTTGTTAAACTGGTTTTAAACACCAGTTTTTTAGGTCAGGCCTTGCTAAACTAGCAGTGCGTAAATAGCCTGTTGTCGCTCGCTTGTCTCAGTAAGCCATTTTGACCGAGGCTCGGTTACCTTGCAGTATCCAGACTCTGTTCGAGCATATCCATCAGGGTGAAAGTAAAATGTGATATTCGGTGTCACGGACGGAGATGGGAGTGTTGATCACGGGAACAAACACTCGGGTCATGTGAGAGAGACAGCCCAGGACACGTGAGGTACGACTCGGTGTCGGAGTTAAAATGGAGGCCGCTGCTGCAGCCGTTAAATGATGAGGTGAATCCGCGGGCGGATCTACTAAACGGACACGAAGCTGTGACACAAAACAACCCACATTTTAAATAAATCTTTACATAATATTGTTTTAGTGTTTTCCTGAGAGCAACACAAAACATTTTTTTTATGATTTAACTTCAGAATCAACTATGTTCGTTTACAACGGTCATTTTACGTGACAATTATTCACAAATCCCACTTTGTTCACTACAAAGGAACTGAGTCGCATTTTTTAAATTGCTCTCTGGTTAAAATAAATAAGTCAGGTTTTCTGAAGCTCTTTCATATACTTTAGGTACATTGACATTCTGCGCGGTTTCCTTTCAGAGGAATATTTTCAATCTTTTAAACCACTTAATTTAAAAAAAAGACCACTTAGCACCACTTAGGCACTTAATATCAGTCTGTCACAAAGACCATTTACTTACTTCCTTTTTCTTTGCTTACATCTAAACAGCTAAAGTCCAAGAACATTTTTTGTAAAAAACCTGCAGAAATTCTGGAGAATAAATAATAAAGACCTGGAAACATTTAACAGAAAGCCTTTGTAGCAAGTTTAAACCAAATGGCTTAAAATTATTTCACAGAATATCACAAAAAAAGAAAAGTTAGATTTACTCATAACAAGCATGATGCGATTAGAAAAGTACTACATTGATTAGTAGTACCTTGGTACTTCTAAAATGTCATTTATTATCACACCAACAGAAAGAGACAAAATGTATATGTCAAGTCAGGCTTTTGCGTCCTTTTAATTTCATTGTAAATTGTTTTGCTTCCTTTAATTTAATTATAAATTGATTACATTTCCTACAAAAGGAAGATACAAGTCATCAAAATTATAAATAAAAATTGAACTATCTGAAATACAGTGATGTTGTTCTTGTTGTTTTTCTGACACCAAAACTGTATCTATTTCATTTAATTTATGTTATGCTAAATTTTGTTTCTGTTATCTACATATTTAATTTGGATGAAAATAATGAGAAAGCATGCAAAGCCCCTATTACCATTGAACTTTGCCCTACTTAACGCGGAACCCTTGTCTTTTGTTTTTTCTTCACGACATATATAAAAGAAGCACAGCATTCAGAAACAATCTTTTGTATGTTTAATGTTGTTTAAAAACTGTATTACATTATATAATATTTTATGTTAAGAAATATTTGGAACTCTTTCACCTACAAAAACCCTGAATAACTTATCAGTCATTCAGTCACTGAAAGTACACTTTTTGTTGAATTTAGCAACTGTGTTAATCGCCTCTCAGCCAATCGGCACTCAGGAAGCTTTTCCGCAACTGCTTCTCATTGGTTGGATTGATAGGCGTTTACCTAAAGTCCTCCCCTGGTGTAACCCTAAAATAATTCCGATCTCTCCTTCTCGGTTGAAGGTTCATTGCGGTGACTGTGTAACGATAGCAGTCTGTAATTGTTACGCTAGCTACAATGTCTGGTCGTGTTGTTGTTGGAGTTAAGCGTGTCATTGACTATGCAGTGAAGGTAATAATATTCAGATGCTTCGTTTTATATTTATTTAGGGCTTTTGGAGGTTGGAGTTTTTTTGGTCAACCTCAATTACTGTCTGTCCCCTGCCTGCTAATGTTAGTCTGCTATTGAATGTTCATATATTTTTTGACAGATAAGGTAATGATCTGCTTCTAAGATTATAGACTCTCTTTACAAGATGCACCGTAGTTTGTTAAAAACACAGTAATGCTCGTCCTCTTGCTTCTTATCCGAGCTGCTGCTGGGCTTGAGTTGAGTCGACATGTCCTTTGAGTCACTTTACAAGATGTTTACATTTAATCTATTGTATCAGAGTGAAATATAAATTTTTCTGTTTCCTTTATTGTTCTTGTGGAAGTGGAAATGCTACACATAAAAGTGTTATCAGTCAAGTGTATGCAATAACAAGAACATTCCTGTCTGAGCTGCCTCCTCACCACACACACACAGAGTGTAGCACATTAGTGAGAACACCATGTAGAAATAATCCGAGAAAGACCTGATATCATAAGAATAACTAGGTCTTGAGAGTGAGTGAAAGCATAAATGTGTAGAAATGTAATATGGATGTCATATGGATTTATGACCATATCATGAATAACCTACTCCTTTTTTTTTTTTTAGTGTTTAATATATTTTCACTGTTTTTCAAAAGAACAAGGGGTAAAAAAGTTTGCCTCGTCGTATTTCTTTAATCCATTAAAACTGAAAGTAAAAGGATTTGTAAAACCTGATGAATGTTTGAAACGATCACTAAAATCTTCTGAAAGACTGCAGGTATATCAGTTTAAATCCATCAGACAAGAATTTGAGAGATTATTGTGATTCTAAAATATTGTTTCAATCTTCATTAACAATAAAAGCAAAACCATAAATATTGCTTACATTTCTTAAAAACAAAGTTCTTATTGTATTGAAGACTCACCAAACTGGCATCCCCAAAGAAATGTGTAACTGTGACTTCTAGTTTCTGCCTGATTTTATTTTGACACCCTCTCACATTTGCTCCTTTTTTTCTCCTCAGATTCGTGTAAAGCCAGACCACAGTGGTGTTGTTACAGATGGCGTTAAGCACTCGATGAACCCCTTCTGCGAGATCGCCGTGGAGGAGGCGGTCAAGCTGAAGGAGAAGAAGCTTATCAAAGAAGTTGTAGCTGTCAGCTGTGGGCCACAGCAGGCTCAGGTAGGTCCGGTGTTTTGGGTTTTTTTCTTTAACAGTTGTTGCTACGTTGTTTAAATTGGAAGATTTGATGTAGCTTTGAAAATCTAGAATATTTTGGCTGAGCTGGAGTTCCTGCTCTATCTGTATACTGAATAAAATGATTGAGAAAAAGAAAAACGAATTGCCATTCACGGAAAATTAGGCAGAAAGTACATCTTTTTGCTCAATAAAGAATCAATTTATTAAACTGCAGTTCCCATTATATAAACTGCATTGTTTTATGTGCATGTAAAATCCAATCGTAATGCCTACGTGATGTTCACTCAGAATTCTTAGAATCTCGTGTATAAACAGCAGATTCTTACATCTAGTAATAAGACTTATACTGTAGTTCACTGAAACAAACTTAAGAAAAGAGCAATTAAAGACAGGAAGTATCAGAAGAAGACGCGTTAAATAGTTATGATTTCATATTTCTGTGTCTAACAGGAGACCATCCGTACTGCCCTTGCCATGGGGGCTGATCGAGGCATTCATGTGGAGGTCAGTGGGAAAGACTATGAAACCCTTGGACCCCTGCAGGTCTCCAAGATCCTGGCTGCTTTGGCCAAGAAGGAGGACGCTCAACTCGTCATTCTTGGCAAACAGGTCAAAGATTGGAATTTCTGTAACTTATGTGATATTTAAAGTTAAACATTCATTAAAACTTTAAGTCTTTTCCCTCTATTGATGTCTTTTGTTCCTTTCTCAGGCTATAGATGATGACTGTAACCAGACGGGTCAGATGACAGCAGCTTTACTGGACTGGCCTCAGGTTAATTACAACTTAATTCCAATTATTTTTAAGCAGAAAAATCCCAAGTGTCTGTTTTGTTTTCTGTTGATCTATAGAAACATTCAGTAACCATGCTGATGTCAGGAAGCTTACAGGTTCAGGCTACCTTATCAAGTTTAGTGAAGACTAGTTCTGGTCAGTACGAGCTAACATGTTCCTGCTCAGATCAACACGTCAGGTCAAAGACTGCTCAGATAGTCAGAGTTTCATTCTGCTTGTTGGCCAACAGGTGAAGCATTTTTGTCTGTCTTGTGTTACAAGTTGAGCAGTTTATAAATGTACATTTAAACATTTACCAAGTTTATTTACATGCCTGTGACATATGCTTTGTAAGGTAAAACAGAGTTTTGTTTTGTTTTTTGTGACTATTTTTACGTTATTGAATTTGTGCTGTGTTTTTATGTTGCAGGGTACCTTTGCATCCGAGGTGTCATTAGAAGGAGAAAAGATCAAGGTGGTCAGAGAAATCGATGGTGGCCTGGAAACTATTAAAATCAACACACCAGCAGTGCTGACTGCAGATCTTCGACTGAACACCCCCAGATATGCCACCCTGCCTAATATCATGGTGGGTATCAGGCAACTATCACAAATACAAAATACTGTAAATAGTTGGATAAAGAATAAAAAAAAATATATCAATTTATTTTATTTCAAATCTTTCTGTGTCTTTTCGTTCTCTCAGAAAGCTAAGAAGAAGAAAATTGCTAACGTGAAGCCTGCAGATTTAGGGGTGGACCTCACTTCGCGGTTGGAGGTTCTTAGTGTTGATGAGCCCCCACAGAGACAGGCAGGGGTAAAAGTAGAGACAGTGGATGACCTGGTGGGTAAACTGAAAGAGGCAGGGAAGGTATAGAGGCTTAATGAGCAACAGCACGGGAGCGCACAACCCAACAGAGTGTGAGTATCACTCGAAACGTTCAATTTGTTCCAGAACACAAAGTTTTGTATCTAGATGCTTTTCTTTTCTCTTGTTGCAGGACTTTGATGAATAACAGGACTGTACTGCATCAACACGCCCACAGGACGGGATTATGAATCAGTTTTGTTCCTTTGAGACTGTTGCTCCTGATTATGAGCAGGAAGTTATTAACAGGAGAGGAGGATTTCTGAGACATACTGTCCTGCAGTTAGACAACCACCCGAAAAATAATTTAAATTTAATTTACATTTAACTTGATTTAATTATATGATCCCTTATATCCTTTAATTTTGACAGGCTCAATGCAATAAATTCAAGTTAGGAACTTTGTAGTCTTCAGACTGATTGTATAAACTTTACTCTAACTCTTTCTGTATGAGGGATCTAACAGCTACAGCTTTTAAATCTTGTAATGTAGTCACACACACTCAGGTGTAAATGATTTCTGTAAATATAGACCTAAACATTCAGAGATATTTGTGTCCATTCAAAATAATGTTCTCTGCTGTTAATTTGTGCAACGCATTTATCTGTGACTCGATTTAGGACGGATCAGACAGTGTTTCTCAGTTTGTGCAAAGGGAGATTATCATAAATCTGAATTTTACCATAAGCGCCTCAGTTCTCTGTTGATTGTACAGAATATCACCATGACAATAAAACAGCCACTTGTTTTCATATTCCGAGCTGTGCTTGTTGTTTTATGCCTTGATTAATTTTTTTTAAAACTCTGATTTTGAACAGTTCTCAAATCAAAACAGTCAATTTTTTTTCTTGACATAAAACTTTGTGGAACTTGTACATGTAATATTACAAAATACCTGTAGGTGGCGCACTCACATCACTAATGGTGAACGTCTAGTCCAAATAACACCGGAAAAAGACATTCTTCAGACTGAATACAAGTGTGTTTTTCAGCGAATGATAGTGTTTAGTTTATATAATAATATATACATATACTGTCTATCTATTGTTTTTTGGAAAATAAAAATGAAAAGTATTTATAGTATTCAGGTGCTACTGAAGAAACATTATAGGCACCAAAATATTCTACAATCCAATTCTTGGGGAGTTAAACAGCTCCTGAACCATGGTGTCCTTTAAACGTAACAACAACACTGTAGTAAAATCACATCTTCATTAGTTATAAAATATGCAGTTCCACCTGCAGTTGATTCAGATTATTTGCTGATTTTGAGGATTTCATTTGAGCTGCACAGGAGTTTTATTATTCTGAAAAGTGTGTGCAGTATCTCTAAAGAGAAAATCTAACCTTTGAAAAGTGTAGAATTGGAAATAAATATACATTTATAAAATCCAACTGTCTTTTTTAAACTCTGTTTATTTTAATTTGTATTCTTTGTGGAAAAATGTACTTAAGATTTATTCAATCAGATTTTAGCAATTCTAGTATTTGTAGCTGTGTCTCCAAAACCTGGATGGTGAAGCACCTTTGATCTGATTCAGGTGTTCAGTCATCTCGTACTTCTTATATCAAGGTAATATTCTAACAAGACGTGGTAATAAAACATTCATCTCAGATCGTATCTGATAAAAAATAAAAACTGACAGAAAGTCAATATTCCGAGAAGTAAATAAAGTTTGATGTCATTAGGGGCGTGGCCTGGTGTGAACAATCCCAGCTTTGACTCGGTACAGGTGAGCTGCTCGCGGTGCGTGTGCTCGAGCCCGTACCAACAGACACGCGCACAAGTTTGTGCAGAGACTCGAAGGACGTTTCTTCGTTTGTAGCTTAATAAAAAAATATAACAAGTAAATAAAAGTTTCTTTTTTTAGGAGCTACTGAAGTCCAAGTGTCAGCTGAAATGAAGAATTTGGTCAAATTAAATAAATTCTGCGCAATTTTTCTCTTTAACTTTATATTTCAAGGTGAGTTTAACAACTTGATCAAAATTTTGCTGTAGTTTATTGGCATTTAGATTGTTTTCATCTGACTATCCGGTGCATGTTGACTCATCAGTCATGATTATAGCTTGCTAAAGAAGTTTTTTATTTTACATTTGAACTCTGTTGACTCCATCCTGGTAGGTACCGACTGTCAGCTTGTCTTGTCTCCTGTGGACCCCTCTCTGGTGAACGCATTAGCTGGCAGCAACGTGACTCTGGCTGTGTCTTTCAGTGGGGCCCCAGACCCAGTGGTTACCTGGTCCAAGGAAAATATAACTGTGGCCACATGGACTGTAAACGCCAGTTCTCCTCCTGACATAGCTCCAGACAGCATGAATGTTCTCAGGATTGAAAAGAATGGATCCCTTACTTTTCTAAAAGTACCACTTCGCTTTGCTGGCAGCTACACTATTGAACTGACCAAGTCTGGACTGGAAAAAGTCTCTAAAACTTTCACTCTGAAGGTTTTTGGTAAGAACTAGATGAAGACTAATTTAGAAATAGAAAAGTTTTATTTCTCAGGTCCAGTTTACTGCACACACACCTCACATGTACTCATGTAAAAATAAACATGAAAGCGGTTGCTTGAGGTAGGAAGCTGTTATAAGAACTATGTTTAGAGATCTTCCTGGTTTCTTTTATTGGACTCGAGTCCTTTCCATGTTGCTTTTTAACTGCAACATGTCCAGCGGAAATCTTTACAGTTGATCATCTTTAAAAAGTCTTAACTTTCACAACATTGTCACCATAATAAAACATAACAGTGGTGCCATTTAAACAGAGAACAGTCACTGATTAACTTTTTTTTTGTCCTTTCTTCTTTTTCCTGCAGAAAACATCCAGAATGTGAGTCTGAGCACACAATCGGATTTTGCCAAAGAGGGAACGGAAAGTTTCACGTTACAGTACAGCATGCTTCAGGGAGTAGTCGAACAACAAATGTGGCAATTTAATGGCAGTGAACTGAAAAACAGCTCACGCTATTTAATATTGGGAAGAAGCCTTGTGATCCTCGGAGCAAACCGAGGTGACACAGGATTGTACACGCTGATGCTGATGAACCCCTTCAGCAGCGTGACAGCTCAGATCAATGTGACTGTTCTCTGTAAGATGAATCCCTTTTTAATTCAAAGTTCATCCTAAATCTCTTTCTGTATCCATCCTGTGTTTTTAACCTTTTTCATTATGCTTTATGTTCTGTTGCAGATGGACCTGATGAGCCTCTCATTGGGGTTCATCCAGAACAGCCTTTTTATAACGCAGGAAGCTCTTTAAGCCTCTCCTGTCAAGCTGATGGCTTCCCACCACCGATTATTGAGTGGATGTTTGGTGCTCAAGTCCTTCCTGAATCTCGCAAAGGAGTCCTAAATCTGACAAATATCCAGACCAATCAAGGAGGTGTTTATACATGCGCTCTGCGTAATGGGTTGACTGCAGCAAAACGTGAAAACAATGTGACTTTACATGTTTATGGTACGTGAAGTGATTCATGATTTGACATTCTTCAGTTTATGTAATATTGATCTTGTGAATGTGAAGATAAGCTTGAGTTCCTAGGTTACATAGATTCATAACACTAAAATATATATATATATATATATATATATATATATATATATATATATATATATATATATATATATTTTTTTTTTTTTTTTTTTACTGGGAACAGAGAAGCCCCCGGGTGATCCATTGTGCTCAGTGATGTCAGTGAATAATGTCGAACTGCAGTATGTTTGTAGTTGGACAGGTGGAACCCCACAGGCTCAGCTTTCCTTTCCAGCACTGAGCAACACCAGTAATGGAGCAGGAAGCTTCAGCCTGACAGTTAGCGCCTCAGCTAACCTTAACAAGAAAACTGTTGTCTGTATGGCAGACCATCCACTCCAACAAAACAAGTGCAATATAACTGCAAGTACGTTTTTTTTTTTTTCTCTTTACCATGATTGACATATACTCAAAATCTCATATATAGAAGCATTGACTTGTTTTGTTTTCCAGGTGATCCTATGAAGTTCCTGCCTTTTATGGAAACTTCTGTCGACCCTGATGGTAAAATTGTAGTCACCATCAGCTGTGTCAGTGCAGCATCCCCTTCGGCTGTGGTGTCGTGGTCCAAAGGTAGTGAGGTCTTCATCAATGGGACGACACATCAGATCAGCAGCAACACCACCCAGCTGAAGATTCGCAGCTACAACATCAGCAGTTTCCTCATCTCACCAAACTACACCTGCACATGTGTCAACCCGCTTGGCCTGCAGAGCGGACAGATTCACCTACAGGGTAAAAGTTCTCTAAAATAAACTGGACTCTGGAAAAAAAAGCATTTAGAAGTTTTTTCCCACAGAAACTCCTTCATAACAGAATTTTTGTAATTATTCCTCTGTAACCTTGTAGCGCAGTGAATATTTGGAGTCTTTAAAATGCTGTGAGGATTCTGTTGCATTCAGCTCCTGATGCAGTCAGAGCACTTACATTACTAGAAAGAAGCCACAAAGGGGCCTTAGACAGAGCTAAGACTGCTGTTTCCCTTTAAACAAAGCTCCTCAGTCTTTTTTTTTTTTTTGGTCTCAGCTCCTCACTCACTCTTCATCCCTCTCCCTCTCCAGGGCCTTCGATCTCACATTCCAGTTTGTTCCCAAATCAAGATGGAACCGTCATCACATTGACCTGGGAGGTCCCAGCTACATCTATTGTTACAGGTAAAGCAGAAACGAACTTAAAGGAAGCAGTTCTGAAAGCTCCGAACCGTTTTATCTTCACAGAACAATCTTTTGGGAAAACAGACACCAACTCAGCTGTCTTGTTTTGAATTACTCTGTCAAAGCAGAACCCCTCAGGAAAAACGCTGACTCTATTTTGAAAACAGAAACTCTTCACAGAATATAGGGGTGTAAATATTGAGTAATGTGTGAAAGTTCTGGCTGAGCAGGACTGTGTTTTGGGAAAAAATGTTTTAAGGACAGAAATATTTATGGAAATAATCTGTCAGTTTCGGCTTAGTATGTACGTAATGTGAAATGGGCCTTTAAGGTTGATGGCTGCAATACTGTTACCTAGAGATACTCAGGTCTGATGACATTTTTAAATGTATTTTAAGGGTTTGACATCCAAATGAAAGGACCAGCACTTCTGAACAAAAACAGTAACAGTATCAACACTAAAGGCTCAGACGTGTACGTCACCATTCAGCAGAAACCTGGATCTGCCAGGAGTGCTGACATCTTCACACTTGATCCCAATTTGACCTACCGGTTTCGGATCATCCCCAAAGCTCGTCTAACTGATGGACTGCCATCTCAGGTCCACAGAACCGGTCCAGGTATGACAAATGTTAAAGATTCACACATATAGAAGAGTTAAATGAACTATTTAAAAGAAATGTTTATTCTCATGGTATTAGGTGAAGGACTAAGTGGGCCTGCCATCGCTGGCATTGCAGCTGGAATCCCGTGCAGTATTCTCTTCCTGGTTCTGTTGTGTGGCTTTATTTATCTCATTGTTTACTGCTACAGAAACAAAAGTGAGTAAACTTGAAAAGCAGTTGCACATAAAGATTACTGAGTGATCCCATTTATAAATTGTTAGCTGATGTTAACGTGTTCATTCTGTGATGTCTGTGTTTCTTAAACCGAAAAATATATTCCTGGACCTACATTTAGAAACATCTGAGAATAGATAAAAATACATAGAAGTTAAAGATATAATAATAAGTAAAGTATTTATGTTATACTGTTTGGATCATAAAGGCAGAGTTTGTCAGAATAATGATGCTTCATGTAGCACAACATCCTAAACCAGCTGCAGCTGAGTCAGTTTTAGTCTGTGTGTGAATCCCAAGCTGCAGCAGGTATGATGTCGCAGCCTTACCAACATATTCTCTGCACACATTTTAAACATGCACAGTGTTTATTTTCTGTTTTTCAGATCATCAGACAAGATATCCAGTCTCCAGAGCAGTTGAGAAGGTTTGAATAAATTTTTGGGTCAGCAAAAAATTTGTGATGTAAACTTGGTTACATATCGTGCATAACATATCAAACTTCAGATAATATTACACGGTTTAACTCATAAGGTATGGTGAGTTTTCTAATTATTTTGTGGGGGGATGTTTTGTCACTGCAGGCAAAAACCACTCAACCAAACTCGACTCCTCATAACCTTCTGACAGGAGGTCTGAAGTCCCCACCTGACTACAACAGGTTGCATCAGGTAGGTTTCTAATATTGGGAAAGAATAGCGGCATTTCAGATAAAATTGTATGAAATGAATAGAGTTGAATATGATTTAAATTTAATACAAATGTTTTTTTTTTTTCACAGACTCCTTCTGAAAGATCAGTGGCGCTGCCCACATTTGTTCCACCAGCACCAGTTAGAGTTGCTACAACAGTTTAACTTTATTATTTTGGTTTCTGTTTATTTTATGTAATTTTAGTTTTTCTAACTGATAAATATTGTATATTTTAAAGATTTTAAGTATTATAATTCACCATGTGATATAAATGTATGTAGATGTTCTTTAACTTTAAAATAATTACAAGAGAAAAAGGGTTTTATAATAAATATATTATAAATTACAAAGTCTAAAGCCTGCCTGTGAATTCATAAGGTACAGCATGAGAATGCATCATAAGCCATGAACCTAAACTAAATTCATCTTGATACACGCAGCCATCCTTATATCACTTTGCTATAATCCACCAAACAGGGTCTTTTGATTCATTATCAATAGTTTGAAGTATTTAAAGCAGAACTAAGTAAGTTTTTTCACCTCAATAAATGTTTTCTAGAGTCCCTGTGGGGGTAAACAAGGACTTGGCGGGGTGATTCGTGGGTCCCTCCCCTCCCTCCGGGGTCTGTGTCCTGAAAGCAGCACTTGCAACTTTCAGTGGATCGGACCCGACTAATCTCGCGAGAACAAACCTGCTTTACGGCACTCACACTCACGTACATAAATACAAGCATGAAGCCCTTGCCGTTGTTAGCAACGCCACCCTTAGGAGCGCAAAGATGACAATAATACTCACCTGTCGAGACATTTTCTTGGTTTTGTTTTTCTTTCTTCTTGCAAAAGCGTTCTCTGCGCGTTGTTGTTGGGGGGGCGGCGGCGGGGTGGAGGGGGTG
>SSNP01000033.1:356984-417497 GCA_006937955.1 Pachypanchax playfairii
CAACAACGCGCAGAGAACGCTTTTGCAAGAAGAAAGAAAAACAAAACCAAGAAAATGTCTCGACAGGTGAGTATTATTGTCATCTTTGCGCTCCTAAGGGTGGCGTTGCTAACAACGGCAGAGCTTCATGCTTGTATTTATGTACGTGAGTGTGAGTGCCGTAAAGCAGGTTTGTTCTCGCGAGATTAGTTGGGTCCGATCCACTGAAAGTTGCAAGTGCTGCTTTCAGGACACAGACCCCGGAGGGAGGGGAGGGACCCACGAATCACGCCGCCAAGTCCTTGTTTACCCCCACAGGGACTCTAGAAAACATTTATTGAGGTGAAAAAACTTACTTAGTTCTGCTTTAAAGTCAAAAATCAAATCTTGAATTGAGGAATGGATGTAACTTTTCATGCTAATGTTGAAATATTAGGTGCTCTCTGCTCACAATTTGTACTACAGGAAGTAATTTAAAAAATCTTTATTAAATCAGACATTTAACTTTGCAAGTTGTCTTGTTACAACATACATGGCTGCTTATTCAATACCTTTTATCCATCTGTGCAGCAGATGGAGCTGTAGAGCAATGAAAGTTGCACCTGTAGTGTAAACAAACTCAGCTGTTAAGTTGAAACAGTTTGAATATGTCTGAATAAATATTAATTGTCAGGTGTTAATGTTTTAATTGCCTTATACATATTTTTAATGTATTTTTCTCCTATGAATATAAATAAATGGGTTGACCTGTTTTTGTGATCAGGTGATCTTGATATATCTTTAAGATGTTGGGGGTGATCCAGACGTCTGCTGCCTCCATCCATTCCCTCGTCTGACTAAAGCATGTGGTTGGAGAATTGTTGATGCCCTGTCACACTGATCAGTCTCAAAGGTTCACAGCAGCTCTTCTCTTGGCTAACTAAACTTGGTAAAGCTTAGAAGTTTTTATGACCTGGACAGTAAAGGTTCTGTTTATATTAGGCTAAGAAAACTCTACAGTCCCATGAACTAAATGTCTGACTCCAGTTTAGAATTTAAATGCAGAAGATACGATTTTGCATGGATGAATCATCTCAAATATTGTGATAATAATAATATCAAATCAGAATGAATAATAAGTTGTAGCTTTATCTAATTAACAGTCCTCTTCTCTAACTTAGAGTTAGGTTAAATCAATCTGAAGATCAAATGGGTTAATAAAGGAAAACTTAAGGAATCTTTTCACCTTTTGAATGTTGAAGGCTGGTCCGTTTCACTATCCAGATGTTAGGTAAACAGAGGTTGTATTCAGGAAGTTACTGCCCAACACAACCAGTCGGATGCTGTTCGATGATGCTGTGATCCCAGTGATGTCATTCTTCAGTTAGAGAAAAAAGAAATCAAATGACAAAAACAACTGTGTATTCCTTAAACAACCCAAGCAGGTCATGATACTACCTGGAAGTTCATTTCAACTGAGAAACGTACATTTCCATCTCCAGTGCAAGTCATGTCCCTGTAATCATGCAAAACCTTTGTGGTTGGAGGACTTGATTAACAGTTGTAAATGTTAAATTGTGCACACAAAAGATGCACACATCTGGACATTCAGCCTTTTACTGTCATTGTTTCTGTACCATGATTGTGTATTCCATGCCAACATACAATCGTCATGTAATTTTATGAGACAGCTCTCTGGCCATGTGTCTGCTTTAACTGTGTCCATGTCCCCATGTTCACACCCCAGCTATACTGAAAGAAAGTGTGCGCTTCAGCATGTTCCATTGACCACAACAGTACTGCAAGCCTTTGCACATCCACAGTTCCAGAACGCCTGGTAGAACAACAGACAAGGACTGCGATCCAGTGGCCTCGTATCCCGGATCCTCCCCTTTCCCCCAGCAACATCGCCCCTCCCCTTATCCCCTGACCCCCCAAAATACTCCCATGTAGTTCAATGTCCATGAATCACGTGGCTTTTGGACCACCAGCTCAAGTTCATTTGTTCTGTGCTGATTGTTTTAAAGGATTTTGCCTCCATCAACAGAAAATTGGAGAGGATAACCTTTTGGAATTCAGCCTAGAGCTTCCTCTTTGACATTTTGCTCACTCCTGGCTTGAGCTCTCTCTCACTCTCTCCCTGAGGAAGGGCTCATCCTTAAGAGGGTTTGATTATCCTGAGGAATTCAGGTAAGATAACATCTAGTGTTAATTCTCTCTTTTCCAAAAATGTCTGATTCTGAATAGGGAGAATAAAAGAGAGGCTATTATGACTACATGCTAACCAGCATATGTATATCTTACATGTGGGGTCAGAGGTCTTAAATAAGATCTGGTCACAAAACTTGGTTATGCATATGCATAATATTTACATCCAATCAGCTGATTTTTCTAATGTTTTTCTATATTTTTAAATTAAAAAAATACATTTTATTTGTTACATATAAATGCATTTTTGAAAAATAACATCCTGATCAAGAGTTTTGTCATACTATATAAAACCAGTTATGCATAAATATGTAAATTAATGTGTTCAGACTGACTCAGCTACACTGTGATACTCGTTTAAACCTTCTATTCATATTAACAGTCATTTTTCAGTTTAATTTATTTTTCTTAAGGCTCACTTCTGTTCATAGAAGGACAACTTCACTATTGCGTGACGTATGTTGTCGTTAGTGTAAACTATGAGAGAAATTTGTGGGATTTATTTTAGAAATCTTTTAATGTTTGATGAGCCCTTTATGTAATATTATATTAGGTTTTTCTTAATTTATGCACAGGCGGTCAAATGAGGTTACCTCTGATTTTAAGGGCAGGAAGAGACTTTTATTCAATCATTACCAGTAAAGGAAATCATAGAATAAACTGTTTACATCAGGGAGAAGGGGTTGTCAGGTTAGATATAAATCTATAAGGGAAATCTATATTTGACCAACATCACAGCAGAAAAAGTAAATCCTGAAGAACTCAATAAACTAACTAGTTATATAAAATAAATACATTTCACCAACATCACTGACATTCCTCTTTTCACCTCTTCATGCAGTGCATAAAGCCTTTGCCAGCATCATAATTTCACTCATGATGTACAGCTTCATGGGAGGGGGCCTTTTTTGTGCCATCGTGGGGAATATCTTACTGGTGGTCTCCACAGCCACCGACTACTGGATGCAATACCGTCTGTCTGGCAGCTTCGCCCACCAGGGCTTGTGGAGATACTGCATGTCTGGCAAATGCTACATGCAAACTGACAGCATTGGTAAGTGAAGTAATATCATAAACATTCACTTCAGACCTCTGGAGCACACAAGCTCTTGTTGGCATCAGGATCTGTTTTGTTATATTGGATACAAACATGACATGTTCATTGTTCTTAGATCTGAGGTGCAGCAACACAAAGTTATCAGCTGTCATCTGATAGAAAGTGCAATATGTCAGCTTGCAGTGAAAGTAACTTTAAAAAGAATCACAATAACTACACAAAAGTACACCCGCCAGCCTGCACCTCCAACATCAACTGTAACAATGCCGAGGCTGTTTTCTTACCAATTCAGATATTTTGAAGTGGGATTTAAAGCGAAGTTACTTAAAGTAACATCTTACCTCCTGTGGGTAGTTATTTGAATGGCTTTGATTTGGAGAAACAGACTTTAATATTGAATGGATTGACTGGCTAAGGGCAGGTCCAAGCGGGGCAAAGACTAAAGTGGACTTTTGCATCTTAAAAAACACAAACATTTGACAATGAGTCATGAAAACAAATTTACATAAATAAATGTTTACACCCCTGTTGATTTTGCATTACAGGGTGCAGAAATACCAGTTCTTTGGGGGGACACTTGAAGTACATCTGCTAGCTGTTGCTAACCTTCATAGAATTTGACATAAATAACTGTGTAATGCAAAACTGAAAGCAATGAGAAGGTTTATAAAATAGCGCCTGCATGAACTGCTACACATTTTCAGACTAGAGTAGTTTGAAGATGACGATGTTCAACTTTGGTATTGACCCTCTTGAGCCCAGCTGTATTAGGTTTGTGATTACAAAGATGGTAAGACTTCTGTAACAAATCTAAACACATACTGTTACCCAGTTTAGAGATATTTTTGTCAGGACCAGGGTCTTAGAAACAGGTGGTCTGCTGGCAAAGTGTTTAGCACTCTGTCATACTAACAGAGCTGCTGCTGTTTCGGCACTTTAGAGAAGTTTCGTAAATAAAAAAAAATGTAAAGTGAACGACAACACACATTTTCAAAGAACATCAACAAAATTATTTTTTAATTTTTACTTTTGTCAGTGCACATTTTTTTTAAATGCATGAGTTGAAGTTAAAGACAGATTTTGCAGTTGACTTGCAGATACACTGCTTTGGGATTATCTGCTTTCAGCAGAGTAAAAAACATGAATGAATGCTGCTGGCAGTCCCATCACACATCCGAACACATTTCAAGCTTACGATTAAGCAAAACATGCAAACCAATTAAAAACGAAACAAATAATGTTTACGACAATTAACACATTTCATGGCACTGCACACATTTTGGAAGTAAACTGTCAAATGACATGTTTGTAGTTTTCTTTCTCACTTCAAGGTATTTTCTCTTGTCATCCTAAGCCTACTGGAACGCCACTCGAGCATTTATGATCCTGTCTGCCATGTCGTGCTTTGCTGGCATCATTGCAGGAATCCTCTCCTTTGCTCACTTCTCTGCTTTCGAGAGGTTCAACCGCTCGTTTGCTGCTGGAATCATGTTCTTCGTTTCAAGTGAGTCATGGATGCTGCAAACATTTTTTTCCCTCTAATTTGCTCTCTATGCCACATTTGTTATTAATAACATGGGATTTATTCGAGGGGTTTAAACCTCTAAAACACAGTTGCTCAGGCATCAACCAAATTATATGACCTTTAGTTTTAAGAATAGGACTTTCATGATATCTCTCTCTCTGTCTCCTCACCAGCTCTGTTTGTTCTGCTTGCAATGGCCATTTACACTGGTGTCACTGTGAACTTCCTGGGCAAGCGATTTGGTGACTGGCGTTTCTCTTGGTCCTACATACTAGGCTGGGTGGCTCTGCTCATGACCTTCTTTGCAGGTTGGTTCATGCATAGAGATCACAGATTGTAAAGCACTTATGGAAAATAAACGGACTTTAAAAATTCAAATACCAGTTTGTATTGCAGGCATTCAGCAGCTTGTCCTTTTCTTGAATATCAAATACATTTAAAGGGAATTTACTTTGCATGAGTCAAGCATTTCAGACAACTTATATGATGATTTCAAAACCACATGACAAAAAGAACAAAACAAAACTAGATTCGCAATTTGGCATTTACAAAAAATACAATGAGAATTTGTTGTTATTCGAAAGACTCTAGTTTGGTTTCTACTGTTTCATTCAGTTTTTCTTATCTTATTCTATGTACATCTGTGAGAAAATATTTCTTCTTTGATTGCTTCACAGGTATATTCTACATGTGCGCCTACAGAATGCATGAGTGCAGAAGAGTGGCAGGCCCACGTTAAAGGAAACAGGAAAAACGAAAAACATGTCAAAGCTGAAATTATGTCACCTATTTAAAAAAAGAGACAACTTCCAGATGACCAATAAAATTTAGAAGTTTGCATGTTTTGTCATCTTTGGCTTTTTTGTGGAAAGGGCAACAATATTCTAAATTAGATTTCACAGTAACTTTGTACATAATTCTTTTTACTTTATCTTCTTCTATTAAATTTTGAACTGCTGAAAAAAACGAATATAAAAAAGAAAAAAGAAATGAGAGACAAAAAATTAAAAAGGAAGCCAGAGGATAGGAGTAAAAAAAATAACATTTTCTTTATCAGTCCTATGTTGCCTGTCATGAGACCATCACTCTCTTGATTGTTCAAGAGAAATGTAAAGTTTGACTGTTTGAATTATACTTGTCATGTTCTTACAGAAAATAACAAGTTAACGTAAGATATTCAGCCTAAATTAGTACATCAAATAAGGGAAATAACACCAGTAACCAAGTTTATTACAAATGTATAAAAAACAAGAGAATTTCAGTTTTTACTAGTTTGAAAGTATTCCTTCCAGCTGCATCTGAAAAAAAGAAAACAATGTATGATTACACAGCTTTAAAGTGCAAAACTGCTGGAATAAATCTTAAAATAATTCAATTTTTATAGTCTGTATAAAGCATTACCTTGAGCCCTTGATTGGCTTTCTTCAAAAACTGAATCTCCTCGTAGAACTTATTTTCCTCCAGCATCCGCTTTTCAGCTTCTCTTTTTTCAATAAATTGACTCTTTAATTTCTGCTCGTCCAGCTGTTTTGTTAGCTCTTCAATCTCCTTCTGCTGATCCAACACCTACAGAAAGAAATCAAGTTGAAAGACATGAATTATTTCACAGCATTTGTACAGTGAAGAAATGGCGCTCCCTGCTGGGCGTGAAACTAAAATGCAGCTTAATTGTTATTTAGTCATAATAAATGAAGATCTTGCCTTTTTTTCCATGTCAACGTTGATTTGCTCATCCCGCAGTGCCTTCCGCATCCCGAAAGCGATGCCGCTCTCATACAGCGTCTGGTAGGCAGCCAAAGTCATGTTCATCTCATCTCTGACCCGCATCAGCAGCAGACCCCTCTCACCACAGGCGATGGTTACCTGTCGGATTAGTTCATTTTACAGAAAAGAAAAATAGACTGTTAAATTAATATGTGAACCATTTACCTCCAACAGTAAAGATCTGAAAACTTGTTTAATAGAACTCCATATAATATGAATGTTTATGGATCTTCTTTGTGACCTGTGTGATAACGAGCATTTTATCTGCCTCCTTACCGAAACACTGGGAATAAAGCTCCCTGCGGATTGGGCAGATGCCTGTTTGTCTGGCCTGTCTTTGCTGCAGCTTCTCGTTCAGGAGTTCCTCCAGCCGTACAACATCTGCTCTTGTGCAGGGTGCACTGGATACTTTCTGCACCCACAGCTGATGTCCATCTGTCCATTCCCTGTATTATCAGAGGTTTAAGAGAGCTGAATTTTAAGAACAATTTGCTGTAGAGGAAGAGGAGCATACCTGGGTGGAAGGATGGTGTGCAGGATGTCCTCGTTTTCCTGCCTGGTGGCTTCATCTGAGATGGATCTCGGTTTAGGAAGTGGTGGAACAGGTGCAGAGTCAGCTGAGTGCTGAGTGCTCAGTCGTAAAGAGCGACCCTAAGATAAAAGTACTAGGTTAAAATACTTGTATGTTGCATTAATTTCATCATCCTTGATGAATTAAAACATAAGTAAAGTTGTGTCACATACTAGTATATTATTAGCTATTATTAAAAACTTGGCTGTTTGGTTAAACGGCGTATATTTTATTCATGTCTTAAACATACATGAACAGATGTGTAAGTGTTAATTTCCCATTTTTGCACTTGATTACATGATCTGAGACACTTCTATATATGTGACATTTCTTGGATTGTTCATGTTTTAATTACTAATCAGACATTTTTCTCTTTCTTTCTTGGTAACACTTCAGTTTTCCACGGAATGTGTTAGAACGTGAACTCACCTTTGGTGATTTCCTGTCCGTGTTTTTCTTAACCAACAATGGATTGTCGTATTTTAGGAGAGAGTCGGCAGGTGGTACCATTGTTCCTTCTTTCTTTTTAATCTGAGTAAAATATATTTTTAGCCTTCAAACAGAGAAAAATCGTCGCTCGTCAAAAAGGTTTGTATCAATTGTTATGTTACCACGGTAACGGTAACGGTTGCGCGTTCCTAAATCAAATCAAACTTTATTTGTATTGCACGTTTCATGCTCTTGGCAACAAAAAGTATTTCAAATGATAAAATCAGTTAAAAACATACAAACACAAAAACAACAATTCAACTCCTGTTACCCCCACCCCCATAAATATCCAGATCTCTAAATTAAAAACTTAATAAATAAACAACTGGCTTGACAACACTGTGAGGAAACCATATGTATGTAGGGGGTCCCATTGACATTATATAAAATGTTTATATACATGTCTATGAGGGGCTTATCCACAACCAGGAGCCGGTCCACCCAGGACCACAACCGGATGAAACCACATGATCTGGATCAGAGCCGGCCCGGGGCCCAAAGCACAGCCATAGGGCTGCACAGAGGGACCCCGGCCCCCCAACACAGACATTTCCGTGGAAGCAACCGTGCAGACTGAGCAGACCAAACCCTCAGTGTGGACAGCCCCCATGAGGAAACACTGGGTTAAAAATGAATGAGAAATACATTAAAAAGGATAAGAGCAAGTAAAAAAACAAGTAGTGATTCGTAAAACAAATGTATATTGATAAAACCAAATGGATCATTAAGAGAAAGATAAAAATACATAATAAACAAATTAAATAAATACATGTAAAAATAAATAATTAAGATGAGTAAATCACTCAAAAGCTATTTGTTGATATAAATATCACAGAGTAAATATATGGCAAAAGTACTTTTAGGTGTTTTACTTTTGTGACTGTTTACAATTTATCGAGGGTGAAGTGGGTTTTGAAAGAAAGATGTGATTAAATAATCTCGGATGTGTTGTCTTTACATGTCAGAACGAATCTAAGCGGAACTAATAACTAAACCGTTAGCACACCGGAACATATTCTCGGCGAACCAGAGGAAACGGAACAGAACAAGTTCAGGAGTAACTGGAAGCTTTTGTGACGGTTTTTTGCTTTTTCGTGGAAAAGGATGTTTTTTTAGCCACGTATTTGTTGAATTGTTATAAATTATTTGAGAATGGCCAAAGAAAAGCGACACAAGAGGAGAGAATCTCCGATGCGGGAGCCCGAAGTGAAGATAAAACAGGAAAAAGTGAGTCCCAGTAGGCCGCAAAGATCACGCGACAACTCCAGTCCACCGAGGAGAAGAAGCAGCAGGTAACAACTGAAATCTGATGCACAGATTTTACATACATCATGTAGAAATTAATTTGGTTTCGCAGAGCTGAACCCATCGGAAGTTATAGGAAGGCAAAGGAATCACAATTACCGCAATATTCCAATAGATACCACGTTGTTTAGACACTAGTAGCATTTCTAATGGTCAAGAAATAAAGTTAAAGATTTCGAAATGATTTATTTATTTTGTTTTGTGTAAGTTTATTTTTTAATTCACGTCATTTTCAACATCTCTCTTCAATGCAAAAAAGCTGCATTTAAAGAAAATATCAAATTAAAATTGATGGGTAATTGGCAATATAGCAAGTTTTTAAAGAGTTGTATTTTTTTGTTCACTGCAAACGTTAAATTCCACACTAAAGATAATAGAAACACTGGATTAAGTGAAAAGTCGACTGTTTAAAATTGCTTAATAATCTGTTTTGTTTTTCGTGTAGGTCACCTGTCAGGATGAGAGATCGTTCACCTGGTAGAAGGGAGACCTCACCTGCGAGACGAAGCAGCAGATCTCCAAGAAACAGAAGAAGTCACAGTCCTCGTGGCAGTGATGTTAGAGTAAAGCGGGTGATTAGATTAGAAAAATCTATACAACAAACTGTAACTAGTTTACAAGTAGTAGTTGTCAAAAATGTAGTTTTTTTTTCTCATGTTAGTACTTTTTCTGAATGTCTCAGGAACGGGATGAACCAGGGGCAAGTGGTGATGATCGGAGGAGAAGGAACGAGCAGCCAGATGAAAGACGCAGCAGGTGGGAATCAGACAGGTCGCGGGAGAGAGATCGAGGTGAGGAGCGGCATCGTGAACGAAATGCGCTCGCAGCTCAACAAGCTGAGCGTCGGCAGCATGACAAGCGGCGCAGGGAAAATCGTCAGAGGCGAGAAGAAAATCAAGAACAGGATTTTGGACCTTCCGAAGAAGAAAGCGGTGACTCAAGAGGTCCACCTGCTGAGAAAGAGAAGCCCAACTTTGAACTGTCGGGGGCACTCACAGAAGATACCAACACGTTCCGGGGGGTGGTGATCAAGTACAACGAGCCACCGGAGGCTCGCATTCCAAAGCGCAGGTGGAGATTGTACCCTTTTAAGAATGATGAACAACTTCCTGTCATGTACATTCACAGACAGAGTGCATATTTGTTGGGGAGACAGAGAAGAATTGCTGATATTCCCATCGATCACCCGTCCTGCTCCAAGCAACATGCAGTATTCCAGTACAGGTAGGAAAAAGGCTCATCAGTGAAAATGCTCTTCAGAGATTTTGGAAATATGAATCCATTTTATCTTTTTATAGCCAAACACAAATCAACCTCATTTTTCTGCATATTAAAATTTTTGTTTTCACTAAAATATATATTTTTAAACTGTTTTTTTTTTTTTTTTACAGACTAGTGGAGTATACACGAGCAGATGGCACCACTGGCCGCAGAGTAAGACCTTACATCATTGACCTTGGTTCTGGCAACGGCACCTACCTGAACAACCAGCGAATCGAATCCCAGCGCTACTATGAGCTCAAAGAAAAAGATGTTCTCAAGTTTGGCTTCAGCAGCCGCGAGTACGTCCTGCTGCACGAGTTCTCGGACACGAGCGAAGTGGACGCAAAACCAGAAGAAGAGGAAGATGACGAGGGCGTTGATGAGTAAATACATTTTCTCAAACTTTACCGATTCATTTAGATCTTTATTAAGATCAACAGAAATATTCAGAATGTACGACAGGAAACAGAACTGATAAAGAAAATTAATAGAAACATGGTTGGTTGTTTTGTATATTGTGTAAGTATGGAACTCTTGCTTTAACCTGCCACACCTGTCTCAAAGCAGACCTCTTTTTCTCAGGTTTGTATGATGCATGACCGATCATACTGATGTCATGTGTTATGTCAGGGTACATTATTGGAATATCAACCCTATGTTTTCAAAAATTATTTCTTATCAACAGAATAAACATTATTGACAGAAATTATGACAACAGTTTTATTTTTTATTCTTGTTTTTTGTAATGCAAAAGGTGAGAAAATATTTAACGCTGTAGTGTTTCTTTTTACTGCTACAGCCATGTTTTCAAAAAACGTGCCCTCGTTTTCTTTGTAAATTCAGATGCATTAATTAGAAGAGGCCATTTTTGTACTGTAAATAAAGAATACAAATTTAGATTGTTGAATGAGTGGATTTTTTTTTGGGGGGGGGTTACAGTTTTCTGTTGCACAGTAGTAATTCATATTTTAAGGCTTGTTTTAATTCAACATTTCCAAATAAATGTTTTAATACTTTTTTGTGAAGAACTGAGTCATAGCATATAAGTAAACATCACTAATGGATTCATGAGTTTTTTTGTAAAAGTTGATCAAGAGGCAAAGTGGATGCAGAAAACTGGAGCAGCACATGAACTGATCCTTGGGGTGCACCAGAACTCACATGGACATTTTACCGGAGATGAAAATCTGTTAGAAAAGGATAATAAGCTTCAAGCAACATTCCTAAAATATTAAATGCAGCTCTTCAAGTTTGATCTAACGAAAATGATAAATCATCTTTGTTGTCTTTTACATTTTAGGCTGTTCCTAAGCCTTGACCCAAACAACTGATTTTCCCTCCTTTTTACCTAATTTGACTTCCACATCAATTATATCTTTTTTCAATGTTTGTTTAGCCATCTTATCAGCTAACTCAAAATCTCAACCCCATATGATCTGGAACCCACATGAAATGTATTACTCTACAATTCTGAAGAATTCTTGAATATAAATCCAAAACTCTGCCAGAATATCTGGACGACTGGAATTGAACGTTTTCATGATTTGAAGGCCTAAAACAGAATTAAACTTTTCTTTTATTTCTCTCAATTCACTGTAGTGCATATAGAATAGCCATAATTACTACTGTATAGACTGACAGACACTGATCTATTCAGTGCATCTCTGAATAATCAATTTCTGGAACCACAAATGCAAATCCTGTAGCCAGTATCCCTGGATCTTTTGATCCGTCATCTCACAAAAACTTGTTCTGTTCCGTTTCCTCTGGTTCGCCGAGAATATGTTCCGGTGTGCTAACGGTTTAGTTATTAGTTCCGCTTAGATTCGTTCTGACATGTAAAGACAACACATCCGAGATTATTTAATCACATCTTTCTTTCAAAACCCACATCACCCTCGATAAATTGTAAACAGTCACAAAATTAAAACACCTAAAAGTACTTTTGCCTTGTGATATTTATGCCAACAAATAGGAACGCACAACCGTTACCGTGGTAACATAAAACAATTGATACGAACCTTTTTGACGAGCGACGATTTTTCTCTGTTTGAAGGCTAAAAATATATTTTACTCAGATTAAAAAGAAAGAAAGAACAATGGTACCACCTGCCGACTCTCTCCTAAAATACGACAATCCATTGTTGGTTGAGAAAAACACGGACAGGAAATCACCAAAGGTAAGATAAGTTCACATTCTAACACATTCCGTGGAAAACTGAAGTGTTACCGAGAAAGAAAGAGAAAAATGTCTGATTAGTAATTAAAACATGAACAATCCAAGAAATGTCACATATATAGAAGTGTCTCAGATCATGTGATCAAATGCAAAAATGGGAAATTAACACTTACACATCTGTTCATGTATGTTTAAGACATGAATAAAATATACTGCTGTTTAACCAAACAGCCAAGTTTTTAATAATAGCTAATAATATACTAGAATATGACACAACTTTACTTATGTTTTAATTCATCAAGGATGATGAAATTAATGCAACATACAAGTATTTTAACCATATAGTACTTTTATCTTAGGGTCGCTCTTTACGACTGAGCACTCAGCACTCAGCTGACTCTGCACCTGTTCCACCACTTCCTAAACCGAGATCCATCTCAGATGAAGCCACCAGGCAGGAAAACGAGGACATCCTGCACACCATCCTTCCACCCAGGTATGCTCCTCTTCCTCTACAGCAAATTGTTCTTAGAATTCAGCTCTCTTAACCTCTGATAATACAGGGAATGGACAGATGGACATCAGCTGTGGGTGCAGAAAGTATCCAGTGCACCCTGCACAAGAGCAGATGTTGTACGGCTGGAGACACTCCTGAACGAGAAGCTGCAGCAAAGACAGGCCAGGCAAACAGGCATCTGCCCAATCCGCAGGGAGCTTTATTCCCAGTGTTTCGGTAAGGAGGCAGATAAAATGCTCGTTATCACACAGGTCACAAAGAAGATCCATAAACATTCATATTATATGGAGTTCTATTAAACAAGTTTTCAGATCTTTACTGTTGGAGTTAAATGGTTCACATATTAATTTAACAGTCTATTTTTCTTTTCTGTAAGATGAACTAATCCGACAGGTAACCATCGCCTGTGGTGAGAGGGGTCTGCTGCTGATGCGGGTCAGAGATGAGATGAACATGACTTTGGCTGCCTACCAGACGCTGTATGAGAGCGGCATCGCTTTCGGGATGCGGAAGGCACTGCGGGATGAGCAAATCAACGTTGACATGGAAAAAAAGGCAAGGATCTTCATTTATTATGACTAAATAACAATTAAGCTGCATTTTAGTTTCACGCCCAGCAGGGAGCGCCATTTCTTCACTGTACAAATGCTGTGAAATAATTCATGTCTTTCAACTTGATTTCTTTCTGTAGGTGTTGGATCAGCAGAAGGAGATTGAAGAGCTAACAAAACAGCTGGACGAGCAGAAATTAAAGAGTCAATTTATTGAAAAAAGAGAAGCTGAAAAGCGGATGCTGGAGGAAAAGAAGTTCTACGAGGAGATTCAGTTTTTGAAGAAAGCCAACCAACAGCTCAAGGTGATGTAATGTAATGTAATTATTTTAAGATTTATTCCAGCAGTTTCCACTCTTTAAAGTTGTGTAATCATACATTGTTTTCTTTTTTTTCAGATGCAGCTGGAAGGAATACTTTCAAACTAGTAAAAACTGAAGGTCTCATGTTTTTATACATTTGTAATAAAATTGGTTACTGGTGTTATTTCCCTTATTTGATGTACTAATTTAGGCTGAATATCTTGTGTTAACATGTTATTTTCTGTAAGAACATGACAAGTATACTTCAAACAGTCAAACTTACATTTTTCTTGAACATCAAGAGAGTGAAGGATTAATCACATGATTTGGAAACAGTTCTGGGTTGATGAAAAATCTGAAGACAATACATTTCCTTGTAGTCACAATAAGGCCTCACATAGCAATCAGATAAAGACCATTCAACATTCAGCTGTTCTATTTGTAATTTTAATTAACTTAAACCCATTTGTTGTATTTAACAACTCATATAAAATGTGAGTTTATATTGAGTCTAGTGTTTTGATCTTTTAGCCCTCTGACCCTCTGTGGCTGGTACTGGGATCTTCCTGTTCTTGTTCTTATTTTTAACATTGTGTGTTTCATAATACCGCACACCAACTTTCTTCACCCTTTGAGCTCGATCCAACGCTCTTTTCTGTGAAGGCAAAACAGAAAACATGGAATAATAATTTTCTGATTTTATTTATTCATGAACAGATTAGCTTGTCTGATATTAGCAGAAGCAAAATGCTGCAAACCTGTTTAGATGTAAGTCTGGATGTCTGTGTGGACTCTCCATCATCTTTGTTTTTCCTCTTCCTGCTCTTCTGCTTCGGTGCTGAATCTGAGGACAGATGAACAAATTGACAGTATAAATGGTCACCTGACCCAGCCGATGGTGGTAGCCTACTTATGAAATATTTTTTGACTCCTACCACATTTTAAAATGATTTCCAGATTAAGAACTATAAATGATCGTATCTTTTGAGTGACTTTCATTTTTCTGTGCTTGTTCAGCTACTGCTTGTTTCGTCTTCATGTCTGTGAACACTTTGTCAGAAAGTGCTTTAGGTCTCCTAAAAAGTAAAATAACTTACTCCAGTCATCTGTTTGTTTATTCAGAATCATCTAAAACAAACTAAAACTAGACACATTATTAAAAGCTGGTATATGAATTCATAAACAGGTGATGTGCCTAAATTTAAAGTCTGTTTAAGATGAGCATAATATCACCTCTACATGCTTCTACCTAAATGTCCTACTTAATGTAAGTCTAGTAAGTTTTCCACTGATTTATCCTGAAAGCAAGACATCCATAACTGTTTGTGGCTGCTGAAGTCGGGGTGGGGCGTCGGTTAAATCCAGAAAAGTGAAAAAGCCAACTCATCGCTTTTCGCAGCAGAGGTCATGCGAGAGTCGTGGTTGTGACGACATGAGTTTCGATCTGGTGGAGGGGAGGAAAAGAGGGCGGATCAGAGGAGCGCGAGCTGGGAGTGTTTGTGGAGCTGTGGAGCGCGCGGGGGCGGTGACGCACCTGGGAATTTACACGAACAAGCAACCGCGCTGCTTCCTATCCAGCAGAAAACTTGGAAATTCGGATCATGCGTTGAATCTCAGCAGAGTTGAACACAAACATGTACACGACGGAGCGCAGGCGGATGAGTCTGCGCGAATCGAAGAAGAAGGATGTCGTCCGGGTGTCGGCTGGAAGTTTGTGGCAGGACTCTTTGGCGTTGGAGCTGAGCGCCTGCAGCGGCTCCACTAAACAGATCATTTCTCCACGAAGCCGAACCAGAGCGGTGTCCGTGGCTTACATTGTCAACGAAGACGCGTCTGTACCGCAGACTGAAGAAAACTTGTCACTGAAATGTCTGAAAGAAGCCTGCGCCGATGCGCACGCTTTTCTAAAAATCATCACGTTTGACAGACTATCAGTAGGAACTACAGACATCCTGGATAGTTTCTACAATGCAGGCAAGTGCGGGCATGCTGGTTGGGGGGGGGGGGGGGGGGGGGGGGGGGGGGGGGGGGGGGGGGGGGGGGGGGGGGGGGGGGGGGGGGGGGGGGGGGGGAACTCAAGCTGAACTACCCCCATAAACTTACTGTCTCTGTTAAATTGTCCGCAGACGTCGCAGTGGTGGAGATGAGCGACTCTTTCTGCCAGCCGTCGCTTTTCTACCACCTGGCAGTGAGAGAGAGCTTCAGCATGACCAATAACATCATCCTGTACTGTTCCAAGCAGGACAGTGACCTGCAGACACTCAAGGTAACATCTTAATGCAGGTCAAACTATAAAAGCACCAAAAGTTGTTCTTTAAATCCCACGATCCAGTGGTCGGTTCGCTTCTTCTGCAACGTTAAAGTGTTCAACCCTCATTCAACAAGTGATTTCAAGTTGTTGTGCGTTTGATAAATGCCTAAACGTAGGATGGAGCAGAAGGTGTCAGAAAGAAATAGGCAAAGTAAAAATAAATAAATAAAAAACAAACGCTTTGCGTTCGGCAAACCCTGAAAACAGCGTCCATCATTTACATATTTACGTCCAAATCTGTAGAAATGTAGAACGTAAACGGAAATAAATGCCCTCCAGGAAAAAAAGAAACCGATTACAAGAAGGAAGAACTAAATGACACATGTATAAAAAAAATGTCAAAATAAACAAAAGGGAAATTCTAATCACACATGACTATATTTCTATAATAAAATATTTTTTCTTCCTTTATAAATTAACAACTGATCATAATTAAATCTTCAATAAATACTTATTGAATTATTGGTATTTGGGGCAAACTAGTTCTCTGAACAAAAGGGGCAAATTAAATAACCTTTTATTTACTTTTTAATATTTTAATATCAAATGGATACTTAAAATTCAGTCTAAAATAAACAGTAAATCCTCACCAGTGTAATTCAGTGCAGATGCTATTTTGAGTTTCAACGTCGAGCGCACAGCGTTTCTGTTTATCTTGATCATTTTTATAATTTCAAATGCTGCAGTAACGACAAAAAATGCTGCAGATCCATTACGGCTGCGCATCAGTGTGCAATGACGCATGTTGTTTTTCTTCAGGAGCAGTGTGGAAGTTACACCTTCATCCCTTATGTGGTGTCGCCTCAGGGCAAAGTGTTTGCCTGCGATGCCACAATGATGTTTTGTATTAAGGAGCTGATGCAGCCCAGTATCCAGCTGGAGCCCATTCTCACCCCGCTGGTGGAGAGGCTGGTGCATCTGCTGGACAACGTGCACGTTCAGTCAAGGTGAGTCATCCCCCTCAGGTCACCTGTTGTGCACCCTGTTGAAACATACTGAGTTCAGGTTTCACCTGGCTGGTTGTATTAAAGGTTGTGTAATGCTGGAAGGGTCCGTTTCTCTTGTCTTTATGCTGACAGCGAGTACTTCCGTGAGTCGATCAGGCATGAGATTCGTATGGCTCGCGAGCGATTCAGTGGAAAAGCCCTGAGTGAAGAGTTGAGCCGTATCCAGGAACGCTTGGATAGTGTTGACTTGCTCACTCCTGATATCATCATGAGCCTGTTGTTGTCCTACAGAGATGCTCAGGTGTGTTTAAAGCTGAATGTCATAGAAAAGATAAAAACACACAATGTTAAAATAAAAGCATGATGAAGTTCAGGCGTTGTGACTCATCTCCGTTTGTTCCTCAGGACTACGATGCCATGATCAAACTGGTGGAAACTTTGAATAATCTGCCGTTGTGTCAGGTGGCGAAGCATCAGAATATCAAGTTTCATTATATATTTGCTCTGAACAGGTACCTGTTTACCTGCTGCTGCATCTTTGTTTACTCTGCATCATTTAAATAGTCATGCTCTTTTCCTGTTTGGCCTCTGTGGTGTTGTGCAGCATTCTCAGCTTTTATTTTCTTTGAATGTTTTTAATCACTTCAATGTCGCACATCAGGAGGAATCACCCTGGAGATCGGGCAAAGGCTCTGAAAGAGATTCTTCCAGTTGTGGAGTCGGGGGAAAAGGTGGCGTCAGACGTCTACTGCCTGTGTGGACGGATCTTCAAAGACATGTTCATGAGCTCTGGGTTCACTGACGCGCACAGCAGAGACCAGGCCTGCTACTGGTACGAGCACTTTGTGTGTCTGTGAAACCAGATGTTATGCAGATATTATTCTGCAGTGTAGAATTCATCCTCAAATTTGTCAAAAATAAACAATAATTTGTTTTTCCAAGGTATGGAAAAGCTTTTGAGGCCGAGCCGACTCTTCACTCGGGCATTAACAGTGTGGTCCTCCTGATGGCTGCGGGACATGAGTTTGAGACTTCTATTGAGCTGCGCAAAATAGGTGCAAAACAGAATCTTTGTTAGAAATCTAAAAAAAGTTTCAAAGGCTCAAACAAGATTTTTAGAGACTTTCTTCGGACCTTTTTTTTATATTTAGAATAAATGAGCATATTTATGAATAATAGAGAAAAGCAGTTGTTTCTGTTTGGTAACAGATTAAAGATTTGGTAAATATTAGTGGAGCAAACAGTTCAACATGCTGTCACTGTAAAGCTGCAGTGGTGGGAGTTTGGCAGAATGACGTTCCACATTTTTCTGCTTAAATAAACATGAACTTTGGTAAAGAAATTAAACTGATGGCATCACATGTATATGAGTTTGTTTGCCTGTATATGAGTAGCTCCCTGTAGCTCTGCATTGGATCTGTTTACACATTCTGCTCTTTGTAATTATGTTACTTCTAGGGGTGACCATTAGTACGCTGCTCGGTAGGAAGGGAAATCTGGAGAAGATGACGGACTACTGGGATGTCGGTTTCTATTTTGGAGCGAACATCCTCGCTAATGAGCACAGAAAGGTCATCGAAGCTTCTGAGAAGCTCTACAAACTTAAAGCTCCTGTTTGGTGAGATTTGAGGATTTCTTTGTACTTAGATAAAAGTGTCCATTAATTACTCCATGACAATCGCAGTCTTCTTATTAGGTATTTGGTGTCCATTATGGAGACGTATATCCTGTACCGCAAGTTTGCTAAGCCGCCTGAAGTCAGATCTCCAAAACAAGATGCTGTGGACTTCTGGACTGAGCTGCTTCTACAATCCTGTAGACCTACAATTGCATCTCATCACTGCCCTGTAAGAGAACAACGATTGAGTTAACAATAACTGAAACATAAAAAAAAGAGATTTACTTCTCTTCAGTGGACTCTAAGCTGATAAAGCTGCTGCAGACGCCTCCTACCATTAGACCTTAGTGGATATTGTAAAGCTGAGTGGCGGTTGTTTGAATTGCTCTTTCAGGTGCTCATCCTGGAGCCGAGTAAGGTCTTCCAGCCTGCTGTAGTGAGTGTGAATGAGGAAGATGAGAGCTGCACCGTTCTGTTAAAACACGTCACACCTTTAAAGGTATGTAAACCAACCCACCTTCCCAGAAACATCCTTCTTATCAGAGTGTCATTTCTCTTTGAAACACACATAATGTTGCATTATGAATGTAAGTCATTATCTTGTACTGAGTTATGACCCTGAGAATGTTTGACCAGGGGAGTGTGTGCAGGTTTGCTCTTGTGTTGTGCAGGCGTTTTTCCTGTCACGTGACCAGTTAAATTTTTCCTTTTATGCTTCCAAATGACATCTGGTTTGTGATGTGTGATGCATCATTTACCAGCACTCAGCTCATGCTTTTTACTGTACTTTGGATTCTGCAGAAAGGCTTACACCAGTGGACTTTCCCAGCATCTGCAATTCGGGGAGTGAGGTAAAGAGCTACACGGCGTGTGCAAACATCTCTTAGCTCAGGGTGTGTTTGAGACGACAGCATAGCCTGAGTACCCAAAACATACGGGTCGTCAGGGAAACCGTGGCTCGCACTCAGATTTCTGCTCTGTCAATATAGTTTCTAGCTTGTCCTTTTTCTCATTTTGGCTTTTTGTTGATTCCCCTGCAGCTACCGATCAGTGTCACCCCAACTTGTCCTGTTTACAAACTTACCACCTAATAACCCACATGGGGGCCTCAAGGCAAACAACAAATAATTTGATTAGATTAAAGTACCATGGAGCAAGATGGGGTGATATATTATTTACTAGAGCATGACATGTAATTCAGGAATAAATACATCTCTCACTTTTATTTATTTTTTTTCTATAAAATATATATGTAAGCAGAAGCTGATTGTTTGTGTCAATATTTTTTTGTATGTAAACCGACTTAGATTTAAACAAAGAAACGATATTTGTATGCTTTTATTTTCTTAAAGCGTGTCAAAGATTGATGAGCGGAGCTGCTTCCTGTATGTCCACTACAACTCAGATGACTTTCAGCTTTGCTTCCCCTCTGAGATTCACTGTAAAGGGTGAGTGACTCGTGGATGTTTGACCAGGAATAAACAGCTTACAGACCAACCAGCCGTCTCCATGGCTGTATGAATAAAAGATCACCAGTACTGAGACGATGAAAGATAATCTGTTAATTTTCAGACTGTGTGCAGTCTGGGTGTGATGAAATGATTGTGTGTGAGTCACACTTCCTTTGGGCTTTCTAGAAAATCCCTTACAGGACACGCGTTCTTCAGTCTGGCTTTAAAAAAACCACCTTTTACATCCAGTCTAGCATAATAGACTCAGTTTTAAGAATAGTCATTGATAATAATAGTATTTATTATGAGTAAATTAGTTAAACGATGCAAAATATTTAACTTTTTCCAAGCAAATCATTCCTGTTAATCTGGATTATTTATATTAAAACAGCTTCCAGAGAACTGAATTTCCTGCAAATTTTCAAAATAAAACTTTTATTTTCTGCTGTCCTTAAGTAGGTTATTCAGTTTCATAGTTGCATAAATACATAGAATTTCTTCTTTTATGTTCTGCAGAAGTTTATCTTCCGGCTGATTCAGATTGGTGTGAACAGAATATGTTCTTTGACTCTGTGGGGTTCTCTTGTTTGACAGGCCTTAGAAGATAAAAGCAGCCGTTGATGTCTTGTGGTTTTTTTGTGCATTTTTAACAATGGCATCATGGAACACCTGTATGATCAGATTCTTCTGCCTGTGATTGTGATTGGCATGATTTTAGGTTGGTTTCTCCAACCAGTTTGCTCTTGATCTGTGTTACATTCAGTGTCTCTTATGTTCTTTCACTAGTTTCTGCGAGTTGGTGAACTCTCTGCTTCACCAGGCCGAACACCCAACGCAGGACCCTCAACCTCAAACTGAGGAAATACCCGATGTCAGTTTCAGTCTTTCATTCCCATGATGCAATGTGTGCTCTTGCTTTTAAAAAGATAAAAGCATTAACGAGTAAAAGTAATCAGATATACAAACATTTTCCAAACACTTTATCATTGTGTGTTTTTTTAATTCAGTGCAGGATTCATGTTTTCTCAGAGTTGCGCCTCTTTCATCGCCTGCCTGTGACATTCCTCACAGTTCTGCCTTTCCCAGTCATTCACACCATCTTCATCTCATCCTGCAGTTCATCTATGAGCTCAATGAAAATGGAGACAGGGTGGTTCTTGGGAAAGGGACGTATGGAGTCGTGTACGCTGGGCGGGACATGAGCAACCAGGTTCGCATCGCCATCAAGGAGATTCCTGAGAAGGACAGCACGTAAGGACAAGGAGTTTATTATTTACTAAATGTGATAAGCTTAAATTTTGCTTTATTAAATAAAACTTTATTTATATTAAGAAGAAAAAATAACTGATGGTGCTTTCAACTGAGAAAAGTGCTCTTCATTCCTAAATTCTATTGTGAATGTTTTAGATTTGTATTTTACCATATTTCTAATTAAATATGTGGTGCATTTAAAAGTTTCGAAATAACTGGTTTGAGCACTTAATTTTCTGTAGATGAATACGTTCTGTGTTTGCACAGCTAATATTTGTGCATGCTCTGACACGTTAACAAAAAACTATCTTGCAAGATATCTTTTTTTTTAGATTAAGCCAATCTCATATTTCCCTCTTTGTTTTGCTAGATACTCCCAGCCGCTCCATGAGGAAATAGCTCTGCACAAAAGGCTCAAACACAGGAATATTGTCCAGTATCTGGGATCTGTCAGTCAGGGTGGATTCATCAAGATCTTAATGGAAGAAGTACCAGGAGGTGCTTTAACAATCATGATTTGAACTTTTAATGCTTCTTATATGGTCTTAGGAACATGTGACTTTGAAAAAATGAGATCTTTAAAGGAGTGGAAACTTTCCAGTCCTTAAAAATAGCAAAACACACTCATACAGTTCTTTTATTTGGTGTATTTTCAACAGAGTCCTCTGTTTTGTAACCATCAGTGATTGGGTAACATCTGGGAAACCCGTTTTAAATCAAAAGTGGTTCTAAAAATATCCTACTGAGGAAAACATTTCAGACAACGATGCGATTGCCAGTCAAAAAACAAAACAACAAGCAAACACGTGATTAGAAATGTGAACATTTGCAATCTATTGCTTTTTATTGAAAAAATGCAAATATTTTATTATAAATTGAACATCACATGATGAAATGCTGTAAGGAATAAGTCAGATCTGTACCTTTTTAATGTACAGCATCATATTTATATCAAACAATTCAGCTTGCAACTATTTTTTTTTCCTTTTCTTTTCTTTAGGGAGTTTGTCGTCTCTTCTGCGCTCCAAATGGGGTCCTCTGAAAGACAACGAGCCCACCATCATCTTCTACACCAAACAGATCCTGGAAGGACTGAAATACCTTCATGATAATCAGATCGTCCACAGAGACATTAAGGTGAACAGAAAACGCTTGGATTTTCATCATAACTATTAAACACAAGCAGTTAATATTTGTTTTACCTGTGCTTAAGGGGGACAACGTTCTGATCAACACCTACAGTGGAGTGTTGAAGATCTCTGACTTTGGAACCTCAAAACGGTTAGCAGGGATTAACCCCTGCACTGAGACTTTTACTGGTACGAATAAACATATTTGACTTTTTCTGTGGGAATCAGTTAAAGTAGATGTATTTCATGACTGTTGGGATGAATTTTTAACAGGAACTCTTCAGTACATGGCTCCAGAGATTATAGACCAAGGACCTCGAGGTTATGGGAAGCCTGCAGACATCTGGTCTCTGGGGTGCACTATTATAGAAATGGCAACAGGCAAAACGCCCTTTCATGAGCTGGGAAGTCCTCAGGCCGCCATGTTTAAGGTAAACTAAGAAAAGTTGTACGTTCAGTTATGGTAGAAGGAGCTTTTAGAGTTTTAAGAAGTATTTAAAATTCACAAAGTCAGTTTGTTTTGCTGCCAAGTCAGTGTCACCAAATAAACTTAGTTTTATTGTTGTATGTTGTGAATAAAGTCTGAACAGAATACTCTCAACCACATCCTTCCTGCTACAGCTGATCTACCTGATTTTTCCTTCTGAGAAACTTGGGCAGAGATTCATTTCTCTGATATCTTCACTTACAGCTACACTCTCAGCCTATTTGTTTTACTTTTAATCATTTTAACCATGAATCACATGACTGGCTCATTTTATTGATTAATGGTTGCCATGACGTTTTCACACCACACACAAACAGATTTTCAGGGTTATCAACAATTTATACCTGCATAGAAGTCAAATTGTATCCTGAATATTGACTATCAGTGAAGCTACAGAGAGTGAGTATCACCCTTTCTTCCAAATAGTTCATTAATCTTGTAATTATTCCAGGTCGGCATGTTTAAGATCCACCCAAAAGTTCCAGAGTGCATGTCTGATCAGGCCAAGCGCTTCATCATGCAGTGTTTCGAGCCAAATCCAGACAATAGAACCACCGCTGCAGAGCTGCTCATGGACACCTTCCTTCAGCTGTCGCCCAGGAAGAAGACTAGAACCCAGCAGGAATCAGAACCTAAAGATCCGGTTCACACTGGTGAGGATTTAGTGTGTTTCATGCTTTTTTTTTTCTATCAGTGTGTCTGTAAGTGTGTTTTTGTTTTGACAGCCCTGTTCTGAAAACCAGCAAATGTCTTTAAATGTTGTCTTATTGGGTTCTGCAGTCGATTATCAACGCAGCATGTCTATGCCAATCCCCATCCTCGTGGAGGACACAGATTCATTCCCGGGTTCTGTTGATCTAGCTTCTTCTCTGGACTTCAGAAGGCACCAGTCCGCCATCCGAGCACAGGAAATCTCAGAAAGCCCTCCATGCAACAGCAGCTTCCTGCCGTGAGTAAGATTATAAGCCACTTGTGCAACATCTGGTTTCAATTTGAAATTTAGATTAAACTCAGTTCCTTTAGGTAAAAATTGGCATGCCACGATAGTTGACTCATATCAGTTAATTCTATTCGAAAGGAAAACCCCACATTTGTTATGGTGTCTTTATTTCATCATTCTGTATTTTTTTGTGATCCTCCTGTGCAGGATACCAGGTGAGTCTGTGTCAGACATGTACAGTCCAGCTGCATCAGAGGAGAATATCGGTCTTTTCATGCTGCGAAAGGACAGTGAGAGGAGAGCCACGCTCCACAAAGTTCTCAGTGACTACATCAATCATGTTGTTTCTAACATTCAGGAGTCTGTGTCTCAGGTGGGTCAAGAAAAAACATCCCAACGACAGGTCAAAACACGACCGGCACTGCTCCCTGCATGAAGTATTTAAGTCGTGTTCCAGTCTGTTTTTTTTTTTTCTGTTTTATAAGGATGATAAGGGGTCGTCACTTACTGCAGAACACATCATTACACTTATTACCTGCTTGCGAGACAACATCCGCTCCCCAGACAGGAAGCGTCTGACCAGCGGTCTGTTGGACTTACGCTCCACCCTGTTAGCTGCAGCAATACCGCTGAACAGCCTGCAGGTGGTGCTCTTTAACTTCCAGGATGCAGTAAGTCACTTATGAGCAAGGCGTTATCCTGGAATGAAACTGTTGAACATGCGTCAGTCTCCTTACAGTCTCCTGTTTATTCTGTTTGTAGGTAAAAAAGGTGTTGAAACAACAGCAGGTGAAACCTCACTGGATGTTTGCATTGGATAACCTGCTGACACAAGCAGTACAGGGTGCACTAACTGTCTTACTACCAGGTAGAGCAACAGTATGTGTTATCGCTGGTCATTTCATTAGTTAAACTGCTTAGTTTAAGAGTTTTTGCATAAAAATATCTGATCCTGACAAATAAATATCAGGCTTTGAGTAGCAGTTTTCTCAGTGACCACAGTCATTGGATGGAGTAGGAACATTAAAAATAATTCTAAATGCAAATGAGTCTCTGACTTGATACTTACAAAGTGAATCTTATAAAGTGTCCAGTTTTCTTTTTATCCAGTGACTGAATTTATACACCGTTAACTGGTTTATATTTGCTTCTACATTTGATTTCCTCGTCTTGTTAGAACTGAAACTTCACCTTCAGTCCTCATTTGAAAGTGACGACAGCCTCTCAGACGAGCCGCCTGGTGACCCAGACACACCTGTATTCGTAGCACCCGACCAGCCGGTGGCGTCAGCAGACGCACAGCTGGCTGTACATGACAACGGACCTACGGCCAATCAGAACTGCTCTGCTGATAACATCGTTAACAACGGCTGTTCACTGAGCGACAAACTGAGAGACATGAGAAAAGAGTCCAGGAGGTATCAATCATTTGATTTTGTGATTCTCTAATAAACTCACCAAAATCCACTGGTGTTTTTTTGTTTTAAACTAATACATTTACACGTTTCTTGGGTTTAAACCCATAACCGTAAGATTCCTGTTTGGTAGTTCATAGAGAATGATCAAACTTGTTCAAATTGTTGCTGAGTCGTGACGTCTGTTTGCGTTTCAGACTGTTGAATCAGCTGACTGAGAAGGAGCGAGAGTACCAGGAGCTGCTCAGGAACTCTGTCCAGAGGAAACAGCAACAGATCGATGCCATGAAGAAAGCAGCTGTCACTGAAGGTAGAATTCTCTGAACCACAAATCCTGAAATCTGTATCGGACTTCAGCAGCAACACCGCCACTTCGTATCAGTGCAAACAGACACATTGCAGGATGGGAAACATTATAACAAACACATCAGGGTGCTGCTTTTCTTCTTCTGTGTTCTGTTGGACATAACGCTGCACTTTTCGGCTACAAGGAATTCCTATGATTTGAATAATTTAATTATTTGTTTGGCATTAAACTTCAAACAGAATGTTGCTGTTAATTCATCTCATTCTGTAGAAGTTCAGTCAAACTGCAGTCTGAAGAGTTAAAGCCTGTGATTACTGTTACATCAGTCTTGTGTCATCAGTCTCTACCACGCCTGAGTTTCAGGCCTGTTTCTGCCGTAACTGGTTTTAGTCTGAGTCGACTGCAGACCAGCAGCTAATGTGCCCAAACTTGATTTGTAAGTGTGAATAATGATTATAGAGACACACATTATGTAACAGTAATAACTAGAACAGATCTCTACCAACCAGCTCATTCCCATCATAATGGGATCTCGCAATAATAAAGAATCCTTCAAAAAGTTCCTGGATCCAGTGAAATCGAACTGGTCTTTACACTATTTCCAGCTTGTCCTGAAAATTGTATTCAGGACAAGTCAAGTAATGTTGTTGGCAGATAAGACAAATCAATAACTAATTAAACGAGCCACCTTGGTGGAAGTAATAATAACATCTGTGTTTAAGTCAGATAGAACCTCCCAGTTTTACCATCTCCATGTCACAGCAGACGAGATGAGCTCAAAGAAACGCTCCAACGTCGAGGTGAGGAGTTTGGTTCACTGGCTCAAATCTGTTCCTGTGGATCAGGACACGATCGATAAGGTAGATTCAGATTTTCTTTATTTTTATATATCTGATGCAGGTTTGTGTTGCTCATCTGTTAATAACACCTGTATAATCCTGTTTTCTTTGTAGCTACTGTCTCACGAGTTCACCTTGGACTGTCTCCTGCACATGGCCTCCAGGGACGACTTGATGTACTGTGGATTAAGGTGAGCTGACTCGGGACATCATCCTCACACAGCCTGTCCATGCAGAACACATGGGATGAATCATGAATGTCCACTGCAGCTTGTTAAAAAGCCTTGAATCATCCTTTTTCCTTCCAGTGAGACAAACTTTTAAAGTGATCTCACACAATATGTCTCAAGACTTTCTGCTGCTTTTAAAGAGGCCATTTCATACAAATTTCAGGACTTTGTGGTTATTTCTTAAGTATTAACCAGTAATATGAAACATTTTATATCTAAAAAATGTCAGGAAACACTGATTAACAGACCTTTCAATCTGTCTGTGTTAAAATTCGGGTGGTTCCGGCTCCTTCCGTCAGGCCTCGAGCAGCAGCTCGTTCATATTCATTATTCTAATTTGCTGGACTCTAATTGGCTAACAAACTAGCCTATCAAAGCAAGGTATACTGTTTCCTGCCCCGTCGCGCATGGCAACGTCAGACGTCGTGTCTTTCTGTTTGAGACGTCTTATGCTACAGCTTTTAGCCAGCAGCATGCTAGGCGTGGTTTCAACTGCGGGTGCTGTCAAATACTAACGAGCAAAGGAGTTGTGACGAAACTGATACAGGCCGTTCGAACTCGGGTGTTACCTGCATAGTTTGAGAGATAAAAATTGAAAGAGAAGTTGTTGACCTGTTTTCACACCCACTATGAAGGTAAGAACACCTGTGGAGCTAAAATATTCAACAGAAACCTCAGAAAAAACATTTTTAATGGAAGGACCTCTTTAACTCAGTGTGCACAATTTACATGTTGCTGTACTTTTTTTATTAACATTCCTAGTCAAAGCTGTCAACAATTACTGTTTTTTTTAGAGGCGGCATGTTGTGTCGACTCTGGGCTGCCATTACAACTCGCCGTAAAACCCACCTCAGCACGCACATCGAGGAGAGCGAGGACACTCATCTCTAGAAGGCGCTGATGCTGTGCGTCAACGGACAGGTTGATTGACAGGCTGGTCCTGTCTGGAGGAACTGAGGTTCTGCTGAGGGCTGATGTACCACAGCATCGGTTTTACTTACTGTGAATTCATTTTTTAATTTTACTGACAGTAAAATCACATCCACCATTTTTGGTGCATGAAAACTAGCTATTAATATTCTTCTATATTTCATTTATTTTTTACCATTATCTCAGGTTTTGGGTAGGCGGGACTCTGATGTCAGTATTACCTAGTTGGATAAGAAACTTTTATATTTTAAGTGTCTTTTATTGATGTGTTTTACAGAAAATAAGATCTAAGTTATTGGGGATTTGAAGATGAATCCCTCTGTATGATAAAGATCACAATGTACACATTAAATGTACAAACATCTTTCAGATTTGTCTCTTTGTAGCAGTTTGTTAGAAACAGTAACATGAACTCTGGTTTGTATGTAGTAGATCCATTTTCTGGGAGTTTTTATGCTGTTTTTCAACTTAATTTTATCTTAAAAATTAGAATATTCTGCATTAACATTTAATAATAAAAGACAGAATCATCTGAAACAAGTCAGTGTTTTAGGCTGTAACTCTGAAAGTATAACAAGCAGGAATTTAGTGCAATAAGCTTTGGTTTTTCCAGTATGTCATCGCCTGGTGATGTCAGTGGCCTTTAGTGTGATAAGAAGTTGTTGAACAAACACGTGTAAGTTCTAGTTGTCTATCAGCTGGGAGGAGGCTTCAATAACAACATGAGGGTAGATCTGTGTAAACGTGGCGTTTTGAGACGTCTTCTCCCTTTTCTTACCAAAAAATTTGAACACTCCTGGGTAAATGACACATTCTGGGTCACAAGATAAATGGAACGGCAGTTGTGACACGTCAGCAACCAAAAATGTTTGAGTTCTCTTTGTGTTCTTGGAGTGTGAGAAAAAAATGGAACCATAAGATTCAACCAACCAAACTGAATTTGGCACCATCCAAATGTGGAAGAAGCACAAACATTCCTGATTAATTTATTATTAAAACCAACATAAAACACATTTTGCTTTGGTATTAAAAAAAAGAAACATTTCTTGCTAATATTTAAGTTAAAATGATGTTGCGATCACTTCTTGGCATTTAAAGCTTTCAGGCAGATTTCTTCCAGACATTATGTAGCTGCTGATGCTAATGTGCTGCGCTAACAGTGAGTCACTGAGCCTTAGTGCAACTACGCAGACAACAGCTGCCGGCTCAAATAAAAGTCTTTTTACAGACACTCATACAGAATGTGAGTCCATGTTCCCGAGTCTCACTTATTCTGATGTGGATTAAAACAGCAAGTGGCATTAAGATTTTTTTTAAACCAAGTGGAGCGTAATTTGTTTGTTGTTGTTCAGATCAGAAAGTGGCCCGGCCTGCTCCGATCTGACCACTGCGGAAGAAGTTTATGCTGTTTTCTTTTTCTGATCCATTAGTTATACTTATTATTCCTGACAGTTAAATTTTTAGTCCTTTTATTCTAGATTACTGTACATCCTTTATCCTCTGATATTCTGCATTTTAAAATTTATCAGCTTTGTTTTGCCTAAATCCCCCCCACCGTCTCTGGTCTTAATGGAGGTGGAATTAAAACACTGATCACTGCTAAATAACGAGGGCTGCTGTCGGGGGGATTGAGGGCACTACAGAGACACGGGGATTATTACTCGATTCACCCCTTTTTTGTTAAGTCCTGATACGACAGGTGACCCCATTGTCCTGGACCCATGTCAACATGCATGAAAATATATGACATTCATGAAGTCAAAGCAGATGGCTTACAATGTAAATCCTGTCTGTCATTATGTCTTTGATAGCAAAGGTATGTAAAAGTCTTTAAATGTTCCTGCAGGTGAGAGCCTTCCCAGATCAGGTGTTACACTTTTTTTTTTTTCTTTACGGTGAGATAAAAGTGAACAATCCAGTCACATGACTGCTTACCAGCACAGTCTCTGTATTACTGTCACACACCCAAGTATTGAGACTTCACCCAGTTATAGTTTAATTTGATAATCAGTCATTTTTGGTCATAATTTAGGTTTTATTCTTAAACTTTTGCAACAGTCTTGTTGAGTTAGAGCCTTTGTTTTAATGATTTATAAAAAATAATCTTTATTGCTCTGCAAGGAAGACAAGATCAATTTACAAGCAATTAACTAGAAGCCAACAGTTTTATTTACATGGTACTTGGCATGCAAAAGCACACCCTGCAGGGAGCAACTACTGCACTCATACAGTAACAGCTGTCTCCCGCTCATCTGTGTGTTCAGCTGGAAGGAAAGGATCGTCTGCCAGCTCTGTGTATTCTTATCAGTAATCTAAGTACCAGAAAGAAAACTTAATCCCATGTAAGGCTGAGATTTGACTTCAAGACCTTTAACCCAGTGTTAAACTGTTTGTGTCACTCTCACTCATGTGACTCTGAATCAATAATTTCTGGAGCAGTGGAATGATCCGCAAACCTTTGGACTTTACCAGAGACAATTATTTCTAAGTTCATGAAATTTAAAAAAAAAAAAAAAATGAAATTAGTATTTTAGGTTGAAAATAAAACAGCATTTTAAAATTCAATCCTTTATCTTTCAGTTTCCATCATTGTTTTATTTTTTTTTAATTTAGCCAGTAATTTGTTTCCAGTTGTGCATTACAAATTTCTGATCTATTCCAGATGTTTATCAACAATTTTATAAACATTAATTTTCTGTGCTACGTGTATTTGAATTGGTTTGATTTTAATGGTGTTTATTATAGTTTGTGCATAATCTGTATTTTGCTACTTCATGCTGCTTCTGTTTACTTCCTGTACTTGTTTAACTTCACTGAAACCAAACAGAGGTCATGGATGGAACTACCATCGTCTCATCCTCATCCTTTTTCAGCCTTTGCTATTTCCCTCTCCTTATTGTGGGTTGTCATGGAAATGAAAGCCCATGGGGGGGGGTCCATTATTAAAGCAGTTGTGGGATTGGTAGAGAGTCGGGAGTTGTGAAATAGAGCAGTTCATGCACTCATAAACAGAGAGTGCGGTGGAGCAGAAGGGAGGTGGATGAGCTGCGGGGGGGTGAGGGCGGAAGAGGAGAAAAGCGAGGGGCCCCTGGGGGAGGTTGACGAACAGAGGAGCCAACTCCACGTGTTTTTGGCCGTGTTTCTAACTGGTAGCACGTTTTAGACCATTACGTCATGGTCTGCGAGGCTTTTTCCTGTTTGAAGTGTCCTGCAGATGAATCTCACTGAGACGACAGCAAGTCAATCACCTGTTGTTGCTATATCAAGAACAGTTTATAAAAGACTAGCAACTTTAAATCTTATGTTTTAAATGTGGATTTTATCCTGAGTCATTATATTTGTCTCATTACAGAAGACATGATTTTAATTTTTGCTGCATTTATTTGGACTGCAGCCTTTTACTAAGTCTCACAACTCCCAGGCTTTTGTGGATTGTTGCTGTATAACTTGTTGGTGCAGTGGTTTGCTCTCTTGTCTCAGACTGAATCCTGAATATAAAAATATCTTGTAAAGTTGTGGAAAGCTGCAACAAACACCATCTGTGCAGTTTATTTCTGGATTATATGGCTGATTTTAGCTTGACTGCTTTGAATTAACTGATCTGTTCGAGGTGTGATGTCGACCCTAAACACTGCAAGAAGTTTTAAAAGTCAAATCTGCAGGGTTTTTTTCTTTGCTTTAAAACTGACATGTTACTCTTGTCAGTCTATTTAAAAATGTTAAATTTGACTGTAACTGTAATGTAGAGTAAGAAACAATGTTTAACTGTGTTTGTTCTGAAAACATCTACATTTATGGCTCCAGTTTAATTAAAAATAAGATTCTGAAACTACATTAAAAGACATATTTTGGGTGATTTAATTTACATTGAGCTCAGTTTGAATAGATTCTGAATCTAAAACATTCACTACAACAAAGACTCTTCCATTAAAACTTTGACACACATCGAGACAAACTAAATCAAGATGCTTGGATTTAAACTTTCACCCCAGGATCACACGGAGAAACTCTCCCACACTGTGCACGTCCCATCCTCTCTGCCAACGCTGACTCACATCTTCACCAGTGTGAAATGACAAACAGAAGACATAATGGCTTTAAATCATCTCTATGGTCACAAAAACAGAGAAACCTGATGGAGGCGACTCCAGAAACATCATTAAATATATCAGCGACAGATATTTCAGCCGTGGATCCATCACTGAAGCTTTGCTTAGTGCCATGCAACATTTGCTCAAGCCGGAGACTGTGTATTGAGAAGTCTATTCGACAGCCCGGGTCAAAGCTCCAAGGACATTCAAAACATTCCTTCTTTTGTTATTTCATTACGTGGATGAGGGTCAGCCTTGTCATTCACAGAAGCCGACCTCCAGACTGACTGGTGATGACACTGGCGACTGTGGTCCAAACATGTAAAACATCAAAAATGTTGTCAAGGTTACGGCACTGAGTAAATCAGTTTCAGTGATATCATAAAGCTGTAATTATTAATATATATTATATACATTGTAATGTGTGTTTTATGAGTAAATTCTACTTTTTTATCAGAATGAATTATTGGAATGTCTGACTTGTGATGAAGGGACTGAGTAAATCCACAGATTATAACATTTTTTATATGTAAAAATGACGACTCTCTAAAAATTCAGCATTAACTTTTGATTTTTAAATTTGTGTTGATAAAGTGTGAAAGCTCCTGTTGTCGTTCTGAGTATCTTAAGCAGGAGTTGCATCCTTACAGTCCAGTATTTAAACAGGTGATACTACAGTTTTTTTGTTTTCCAGATCCTCCATGTTCCCCCTGCAGTATCTGATGTTTTACATAACATCTTATGGGGCGCCCCACCTTCTTCTGTTGCTTTTATCTTTGATCTTTATAGTCTCTCCAGTTGTTTCTCTTGTTTGCAGGAAATGCGTAACTGATGACATCATTTTCTGTCTGTCTGGTGATTTTGTCTTTAAAGAGTGAATGAACTACTCAGAGGGATCAAAGACGGTTTAATGAGAGATGTATGTGTTCGTGTGCATGTCTGTGGTATGGAGGTTCTTTGTGTTTTAAGTGCGGAGTGCAGCTGCAGCTCCAAAATGAGGTCTTTTCTTGAGTAAGAAGGTCGAGATAAAAGGGACGGGGGTTTCCACTTATGTTGTGAGTTCACCTGACTGGGAAACAGAAATTTGAAAACTAGTTGTATTATTTTATGGTAAATAAATGTAAGTTTAAAGACGACATTAAGTCTGTTACGGTAGTTTCAGTCTGAAGAATTTTCAGCAGTCAGCACATCTAAACTGACCATCTGAGCTCTTTGTGTTGTTTTGCATCTGTTTCACTTTGAATGGCTCATTAGTGCAGTAAAGTGCACCAATTTTAGATATTCTAAAACATGCTCTCTGACACTAAGGAATGCATTCATCTCCTGCTCTTTCATTTTCCTTCCAGACTACTAGTGGAGACGAACCCAAATTGACATTTTTATGCCCTTAAATATAAAACAAAGACAGGTTAAAGACTTATCTTTATATAACTCTTATTAGTGCTGTTAAAATGTGACAGCTCAGAAATAAAATTAATTTAGATATTATTAAATAACAATCTTTGTGACTAACCAAAACAATTTCAGATATTTTAAGAATTTAAGGGGTTTTAAGCATATTTTTCCCAAAAAATCATAACCCTACATCCTACAGCTCACCCAGCCCCCACCCTCTTCAGCATCTTCCCCAATCCAGTTGCAACAACAGGTGGCTCGTGGGGGTTTGGGTGAGCATTACTCAGCAGCTGCACAAAGGGACCCCACCAGGGTTCTTTTATAAGGAGGGTGTCCCCTCTCAAGTGTGCCGAGCAGCCCCTGGCCCAGCCCCCACCCAGAGGCAGATGCTCAGAAACATCCACAGGTGGTAGATGAGAAGATTCATTGGAGTTCCAAAATTGGTTCTGTGACAAAGATCTAGTCAAAGGTATTTAATTTTGAAACTGGTTTTGTTTCACTTGGTAACAAGAACATTATCATCCCATATGCTGATTGACTTCTGGGTGGAGTAACTTGATAAACACATCAATTATCTAAACAAAAAAACAAGCTGACAGGATCATCTTGTGTTCTGTAAACAAAGAAAATCAGTTCCATGTATATCAAGTCATGTACAACCCGGGATTTTGTGTTTATATACGAGCCCAAGTTGTAGCAAGCCAGAAAGTATAGGAACCCACAACATTAGACTCAAATAAGCTCTGAGATGCAAACATCTGGCTTTTTTCAGTCATCGGACTCTCATGGATACAAGGGAAATTTCAGTTTCTATTAAAATGAATTAGAAAATATTCTCATCAGTTTGATTTCATTAAGCAGAAGTAATCTGAAACCAGACTGTAAATCTCCCCATTTTTTTAAATCACAAAACTTGTTTCACCCAATTAAGAAAATAAAAGTTGAAACATTGCTTTAGAGGTTTTTATCTTGAGTGTATTTACTTATTTACATTTTCATCGTTTTTTAAGATAATAACTTTAACCAACTTTATAAAACTTCATAAATGCTCATCACAGATATTTTAAAAGGCTTATATTGAATGTGAACTGTGACCCGAATGTAAAAGGGGTGAAGTTTTGTATGTAAAAGAGACAAACACAACGGTAGGGGTGAGGTGTTTCATTGGTTTGTAAATATTCTAAAACATTTTGTTTATACACATTCTAAGACAATACTATTAAATTCTTTAGTTTATTGAGAAATATATTTATCTTGTTAATAATAACAAAATCATAATTTGGTTTAAAAAACAATGCTAGCGAAATCAGTCTCCCCCCCTTTGTTATAATGGTACAATCCGGTCCGGAATGCAGCGGGATCAGCCGGAGACGAGCATCAGCTGTGGCGTGTCGCGGAGTGAGAAACTTCATTCCCTGCTCTTCTTTTCCTCAAAAATTTCTGGACATTCTTTTTTAAAAACATTTTTTACGTATGGTTCCTAGAAAGCACCTCTGGTACCACCAACAGAGCGGTTCTGCTATATTTTTCACCCTCCTGGACACCGTCGGGAGGTTATTTTAGCTAGTTTGTTCAGATAACTGGTGTGACTCGGCCAAGTTTCCCTCCGTTGTGCCTGAGGAATGAGAGGAAGAACCCAAAACTCACACGACTGAGTGAACAAAAGGACTGAAATAGAGGGAATCACCACAATGGAAGAAAACACTCTTCCACAAGCAACATGTAAGTCTTTATCCAGTGACTGGAAGGTCTCTAGTTTCAACATGTGAATGAAAACCTAGTCGTTAAGGCTAATTTTCACCTTTAATGAGAAGCATCTGAAACGCAGCGGATATGGTCGGAACTCAGATATAAATCCATTTGTCCCTGAATTTGAGATGCTAACGCATCGTTGTCATTAACAACCCTTTGCACCTCAGTTTTAGGGCGGATTTCAATCTGTAAATAAGAATTTATTAACTATATCACGATGTTAAAAATAAACACCAGAATGATGATGATCTAACTGCTGGTGGCTGTTTTCCTAAATTTAGTTATTGTGCAGAAACCCTTAAAGGTTATGATAACACAGTTTAAGTTGGATGAGGTAATCTCTGGTCATCCCATCCCCCTCCTTATGTTTGATGCACATACAGGCGGGTTTGCATCCTTCTTCACCTCTTCTTCCTCTACCAGAACATATTTTTCAAATTCAGTGATACGCATGCTCATTATTTTTGCCAATGCCTCAACGTGGAACTATTTTTTTTCTATGAAGACTAGGATTGGTAGCAAATTCAAAGGTTTTAGTGTTTCCATTCATTCAGAGCAAATTCTTTAAATATCCGTGCTGGATATATGCCAACATTTGAATCTGGAGTTGCATTGACATGCTGTTTGTTTCTGGAAATAAAAAGGAGGCATACAATGCAACCTCCTCCTTATGATAACAAAAAACTTCCTTCCTGCTGACGGGGGGCTTCACTGAAAAGGGTCAGCTTGTTTTGGCTTTGCATCAAGCAGGACTATAGATGTGTCCCACCCTGTTTGTGGGAATCTTGACCGGCAGCTTGAAGCACATTCAACATGTTAAAACATGAAAACCTGAAGCTGTGAGTTGCTGCCTTGTTCTGACTCAGAACAGAAACACTGGAAAAAAGCCTGTGATGTTTCATCAGATCTTTTGTCTGCTGGTCACGCTTAAGGAAAATGTTCAAAATTTGTTTTTTTTCAGCTCTTTCTGATATTTTTGTTAACTGCAACTCCTTGTTTGACATCTGTCTCGTGGTTCATTTAAGTTGTTGATCAGGTTTGTGTGTTTTGTAACAAGTTAAATCATTTATTAACAATATGTCCTGTTGAATATTGTATTGTTGAAATGTTGTATATATGAAATTTTTAAGGTTTTCCGGACAAACAGGCACAATGTGGCTTGTTTTATTTTCCCCACTCAAAACCTTGTGCTTGAACTGGAGCTGTTGAAAGCTTCATCCAACACGAAGGGAAATCTGTTGTCACTATTTATTTAGATCTTCAAGTTTTTTTTTCCCAGCAGGCTTTTTTCTTTTCATGCAGTTTGTTTTGCTACTTTTCTGTCTCGAGCAAATCAGCTGTGACAATATAAGACGAAAAATTTTTAGGGAATTTGTTATACTATAAGGACAAGAATCAGTCCAACAAAGTAACATTATCCAGATTATTTTTTTATCCTCATTTAAAACTTGTGAGAGAGAGACTAAAGAGTTTAAACTGAAAGGAACTTATGATGTGTAGGTTAATTTATTGTCACTGTTTACCGTCTCCACTTGTCCATACAGGTTCAAAGCAGGGCGATTCAGCCACGTAAGAAGTGTGGCGAGAGGCATGAAAAGCGCAGAAACATAAGAGGCAACTGAAGTTACTCGACTGCTTTCAAGCTACAGTGCAGTTTTTAGACTGTTGCATTTAGAAATAATGTGGTTTCTAAATACAAAGTCAGTTTAAATTAAATGTTGTTAAAATAAGTTAGAAAAATCAGAAGTCGATCAGTGAAAGAGTGAAAGATAAGAGCCAGTGACCAAATTTTTAAGGTGTGCACATATATTTCCTTTTCTCTGACAATGAAAGGATGATTATTCTGATATTTGAGAATAGCCCAAGGTATTACATTTACACGTTTCTACATGCGCTTCTCCGAAAGATGTTTCAGACAGGACCCAGTTTAATATGCAAAAAAACAAGAAAGCTTTATCTAAGGAGAAGAAGACTTCAGAGGTTTTTGTTTTTGTGGATACCTTACACTCCCTACACAGATCCATGCTGATCTGTTCTGTTGCACCCAGGTGTTGTGAATCACACCAACTCGATGCTGACTTCTCAGAAGGGGGAAAAAGTTGATCCCGGCTCTCTTGAATGGCAAATAATGTAGCAAATGTTTCCATTAGCATTTAGAATGTGCTTATTTAAGTTCCTGCTGAAAGCTGGATCATTAAATACAAGCTGCATCACACAGGTGAAAAGTAAAACCACATGTCCCTTACTGTAATCAAAATCTGGTTAAGATAAGAGGAATATGATTCTGAAAATGATTCAGCTGCAGCAGTTGTGTTAGTGGAAAAACAGCTGAACTCTAACTCAACAAAAGGCTCATGCAACACACACACGTGCAGCTTGGAAGGCATCTGCTTCTGTTAACGCCATTCTGTCTTTCAATGTAAACTATGATAATTCTGCTGTGCTGGAGTCTAAATTTATGACCAGTCAGCTGTGCTGGCAGTCTCCCTGGAAAGTTGGAGGAAGTTGAAGTGGAGGGAAGCCTCCATTTGGATAATGCTTGTCCCTGCTGCCTCCATCAAGCCTGGAAATATCACAGACATGACTCTGCTCTCTGGTCATCTGAAAGCTCCAGTCAACAGACCTATTTACTAATATTAGAGCAGTCCCACTTCAGCTGAAGAGCATATGCACTTTCAGTGTAAACACACCATCTTGATGTCCCTATTTCATTGTTTGACCCATTTTACTCCCTGGATGTTGTGGATTTTTTTCCTAAAAACATTATAAAGCACTGAGATAAAAGTCTTTTAACTCTGTGGAAGTAGAATTTGTCTCCTGTCACTACAGTTAGCTGACAAAGAATCATTTAATATGACTCTGTTACCAGAAAAGAAGCCCTGGATTTTCATGCGGAGAGACAGAAATCCTCTAACTGATGGTTCTTGGGTGTAATTGTATGTTGAACTAAGACTTCTGCCTCACCCAGTTTAGGCTTGAGGTAATGTTTGCAAAAATAAACGAGTCAACACGAACTGACCAGCAACTCAGCTCTCTCTCTCTCTCTCTCTGGAAAGGACTTGCAGTCGTTTTAAAAATGCAAACAATGCTGTTAATATAAAAATGTCACCAGTGGTGTCGTGAAGAACATTATCTAGGAACCCGTATGTAAAATATACTAATAACTACAGAATTTTATAAGCTTGGCTGTGTGTATAAAGAATGTCTGGTAGATTTAAAACCAGGGAGTGTGTGGGCTGGTGAGGTTACTGTCAGCTGTAACTACTTACTTCAGGTTTCAGTTTCTCAGTATCATTGCTGGTCAGATTCCACAGTGTCATTAACAGTCTCAGAACTTGTAAATAAAGTTAAGATTAGCCTAATGTATAAATAGTAAAGAGGACTTGTATCTATTGTATTTGCATTGGGTAAAATTCCTGACATCGCACTCTGCACCTGTTCCAGATTTTCAGATCTGCTAATTAGTAACTCTTGAGCTGTAGAAAGTTAGACGCATAACACGGATCTTTTATGTTTTTGGAGATTATTTACAGAGTTCGTCTCCAAAAAGAGCCAATTAGTCTCTGATTATACACATTAGACGAGGGAGGATACACAGCAGGTCGCCTTCCGTTGGACAGTGTGCTCTTTTCTTTGTTTGTTTAAGTGAGACAAGAAAAAGATCAGATGTTTTCAGTGAGGGGGGAAACATGTTTAAATCAGTAAATTATTAGGAAGTTTTGACATCTCATCCACAATTATGTCAACAAAACACAGATTTCTGCTGTATTGGATTACGTTTTATGTACTGGGCCCTGACTTTTAAATATGTGTGTATATGTTCTGATACAAATAATACAATGTATATTTGTTTAGGTTTCATTTCTCAATCCTTGGTTATATGTAAGCAGCCAACAGAACCACAAGTTAGAAATCTTGTTGCTTTTGAAGATTTAGTTTTTTCCTCTAAGCTTTTCATATAATCATATTACCTTCAACTGGGGTCCAAGTAAAAGCATATTACATAAAGATAAATAACTTTTATAAGATTTGTCTTACATTAATAACACTGAAAAGATTCAGTGACACAAACTTCTTCCCATCCTCCAAATCGATGGAAAGCAGGTTGCCAGGAGCAACTAACTGGAACATTTTTCATTGTTTCCAGTTATGAAAGCAGCTTTTGTGGCCTAGAAATCTCCCCTTGTCATTTAGAACAGCTTAATTTTGTTTGTGCTCGACACGCTCTCCCCACCTCTGGTCAGACCATCTAGGTTAACGGATCCGTTTCAGCTGGGAGCCTGATGAAGGGTCTTGGGGGAACCTCTGCAAGTTCAGATAAGCAGTTCCTTTCATCAGCACGATGGCTTTAGCACACACGCTGGCTCAGAGGAAAGCGGTAGCTAAATGCCCAGCATTGTCATGAGTCCATGCCAGGTGATGAGCTGAAGGCTGTAGGAGTCAGTGACCAGGACATTAGCATTCACTGCTCAGTCATCATGCAGTGAAGGAATGCAGGCTTTGAAACTGGCAGCCTGGACTGCTTTTATCTTTATGATTTATCAGCTAAGGTTTGAATCAATGTGATCAATAAAAGTACTTTTACTTGGTTAGTGATGGTTTATTTCAGTACATAAACCTTTTCACGCTCACACACAGTCCAGCTTGGCTCAGAGTCCCCGCTCGCTGTTTACTCTGCACTTCCCGTGTGTCTGGGCCCCTTGCACTCTTACGTCACCCTATTTGGTGTTGAAGGGACACACTGTGGTGGGGAGGGGTTTGGGTTGGGGTATACGATGAGGTAGTTGAGTCCTCTGGTTCATCCCAAATTAGATGCAGCACCATTATTTGTTTTCCTGAGTTCCTCTTTTCTTTCTTTTATTTCCTCCTTTTTTTCTTCTTGGTCTTTTTTTGTGTCCTCTTTTACAAGAGATTAGACCAGAACAGGTTTCTGCTTCAGAATGAAGCTGCTGGTTTCATAAATATTGCATGTCTTGCTCTATATTTTACTGTCTTGTATCCAGGCAAGATATAGACAGAACTTTGGATGTTTTAGAAATACCAGCAGTTCATTAAGTTGTTTTTATTATAACTCATCACAGATAATTTAAGATATTTGTTGATCTTATCCTTCCCATCCATATAAAACAGCAAATGTACAGCTCTGTTATAAGAATGTATTGTCATACTTATGTAATTGAGTGAGTCGTGTTTGTTTCTGCTAGTAAAATAATTCAGTTTTCCTTAGAGGTTGACGCTTGTGGTGAGACGACTGTAACATAATGAGGTCTAACAGGTAAAATAAGTCTGCTCAGTTAGTTACAACAGTGTTCTTGGTATTCTCATATTTATTATGCTCTGATAATTATCACCTGCACAGAAATCATATAACGTTTGTACAGAACTCCCCTAAAGGAACAAACCCTGTGGATCTACACACACAAACACACTGTTATGACCACACTTATGAATCATGGATGTTTAAAAATAACGAATGCTAGAGTTTAAAAATAGATGTACTTTAATTTCATTCAGGTCACCAGACAGCTTGTTCCACAGAGAAGAACCACGTTAAAGTGTCCCAATCAGACCTGGATGTAATTCAAAGGCAATGAACATGCTGAAAAGCTGCTGTAGTGGCCAAACTATGAAGTACAAGGTGGAGGAATAACAAAGAAACTGAAGTCCTTTCAATAGTGGTTAATTAATACTCTACAATCTCGGCATCATGAGTGACTTCTCACGCTGAAAGTGACGTCAAAGCTGCTGTCATGTGTCTGTGTGGGCGGTAGGAGACAACTGAAAAAGATGGAGTCATTGCATGTTACATAAATGTAAAAACCCACTTAAAAATAGAAAAAACAAATAGATGAAAGAAATTTTTAACAGTATTTTTTTCCCTTAAAGACCATGTAAAGGGAATTCTGCTATTTTCTTCTAACCACATTATAAACATAATAAATGTACTGTTCTAAACATGTGAAAAACCTCCCAAAACTGAATTGTGGAGCTAGCCTTCAAATTGCGTTTGAAGAGTTTTCTGTTTCAGGATTTTATGGGCGGGTTTAAAAGGGCACGCGGCTGCCCTTCAGAATAACCCCGCCCCCTGCTGCTCTCGTCATATAAAACCGTACAGTGCGGTAGCTTCAGTGGTTTTCCCGCTCCTTCATCCGAGGGATGACCGTCTGAAAAAGCTTTGGGTCGATTTTGTGCAGAGGAGCCACACAGTAGACAGTAACTAAACCAGCATGATAGGTAGGAGCTACTTCTGCCACCTGCTGCCTTCATATGCTAAACAAAGCTCAGAATGGCGTAGCAGCACATTCCGCTCCTTCACTGATCAACAAGTCTGAAGCATTGTGGTTGTGTGGAAATATTTCAACTCCTCAAAAAGCAGCGATGCGCAGTTTTACATGTGGGTAGAACCTCAAACTTAACGAACCAGCCGGAACTCAGAAACGGAGGAAATGCAGTGATGTGGGGAAGAGAAGGAGGTGCTGCTAGAGGATGAGACAGACAGGTTTCAGCGCCTGCAGCGGACACGCCCCCAGCGTCTCAGAGCAGAGAAAACTGATCCTTTTTTCATTATTTTTTAACCAAATTTCATATGCTTCGCAGTGTTTTTAATCATTCAAATTTGGCTGGATGACTAATAACTAATATTCCTGTGCAGTGACAAACTCAGAACACACATTTGTTGTTACTTTACACAGGCTTTAAATAGAGACCGTCTTAATGTGGCAGAAGAGCTGGTTAAGTTAATGAGATTTTATTATCTGTGTGAAATCTGCATTGTGAATGAGTTGTAATTTAATTTCCTGCTGCTTTGTTTGAAGAAACCTGTAAAACAACATGTTTCACCTGCGCTGTATGGTGCATAGATCCAATGTTTAAAAAGTGGTAAAAGGATGTTTTTTACTTTCTCATTTTCTTTTCGAAACAACAAAATTCAGGCCACAACAAGTGGAAGATGATGTCCTGTCTGGTTAAAGCTCAGTGATCAGCTGGTTTTCAGTTGTGTAAGATGAAATAGTTTTTAGTATAAAGCTACATGCCAGTGCACGTACATCAGTCCCTCTCTGACCCGAATCGTTTCACAGTTCTTTGTTTTCAATGTTTTTCTTGGGATAAAAATATTTTCACCACGTTTGTTGCTGAAATAATTAAATTGGAAGGGCTGTTATTGCCTACAGTTATGTTGGCACAGGGCGCCACTTAAAAAAAAAAAAAAGAACTCTGGCTCTGCAGTGTGGATATTTATAAATCTGCTTAAACATTGTAATATGCTGTGAAATTGGATTTCTGGAGAATCATATTTTGTGTGGCTTAATTACTAGTTGTCCCAGTTTTCTCTTGATCCATTTAATCACAATGTCACCCGACAAACTGTAAAGTACTGGATTCTTTTTAATTCTGCTTCAGTAGTTCAGTTTTTAATGTTTGGGTTGTGATGCACATTGTTTTTTTTCAGGTTAGAAATGGCAGAGTTGTCCTAAATTACCTGCTGATTTTCAACCTGTCATTCTGCTCCCACACTGCGCTCAGGCATCCACCTCCCACTGCAGGAGTTCCTTCACAGCTCTGCTCACTTTTACAGATATCAGTTTTACTTTTCACCGGGTTTGTCTCTCTTTGACCATAAATATTCTTTAGTGAGTCTAAGGAATATTGATTTTGTACCACAAGCAGATATAGTTATTTATTAGATGTTATTTTATTAAGAATTAATGTTCTGAGTGAAATAATCACGTAGGAGTTCAGTGCTGACAGTATCAAGCTGATTATAATGTCGTTGTTCTGCTCTGCTTTGATGTGATGCTGTAACTTGTGTGGATTTTATCCAGCTTGTGAAACGCTGTCACCTTCACCTGTGTTTGTCTCGAGTTTCTTTCTGTGGTTTTAAAAACATTTTCCACATTCAGACTGTCGACTCCTGCATCCGACAGGAAGGGAATCTGCATTGATTTAAATGAATCATATAAATGATGTCAAGGGATGTTGACTAATGGTTTTTGGTTGTAGTTCTCAGTAGTTCCTTTAGGAAGCTGGAGAATAAATATGATAAGAAGTTAGTGAAATGATCCAGATTGGAGATTAAAAAAAAAAAAAATTTGTTTTTGAGTATAAACCCAGTCAGTTTGTGTCTTGGAGCTGCAGGAACTTTGACCATTATTAGATTATCAGATTATGTCACTACATTCACTTTATCTGTGCAAACATTTCCTAATCATTCCCTCTTTAAAGCATTGCGTGAGCGTGTCTCCGCCCCATTTGCTATGAAGAGTCATCATGTGTTTGGTTTTGCAAACAGACTTGTGCTCATCACCATGTCAGCTAAAGGTCACTAAATTGGCATAAAACGAGTGTAGATGGTTTAAGTTTGACAAAAATTAAATTATTTTATTGTCATACAGGTTCAATATTTGTTACATTAGAAACATGATGATGATAAAGTGTTTTAATAAAACTGTCACTGACTTGATAAAACAGAGATACGGTTTGTGCAGATGTTAATGTGATTAAATGAAACACGTTAAATGTGTAAGTAAGTAGTTACAGTATATTTATAATTCAGAAAGGTTGTTTCATTTCAGTGTGTTATTTGGGACAAAGGTTGAATTTTTACAGTAAAATTCTGAATATTTTGTTTGATTTATTCAAAATATTTTATGAACTGACTCCAAAAAGCAAGAACATTCACTTAAATAGATTAAATAAAGGAATAGAACAAATAATTTTACAATAAAATTTTAAAGTCTATTTTTTTTATAGCTTCTGAAACGGTGAATAACACCTTCGTTTTTTTTTTTAAGATTGCATCAACTATTTAACTGTTTGTTAAACTGAGTGACATGCCCCCCCCCCCCGGCTCCCATCCCGTTTACCTCCACAGAGCGTCAGATTTCATTGGTCTTCATTGTCAATGCCATTTACATACCAGACTGTTTCCTTCTTGTTCCCTTCATCATTTGTAATTTCAGTCACAGTAATTGTTCCCAAGTGTCTGAGAAAACGCTCATCAAGTAAAGCAACGTCATGCTTCTCTGTCACAGCTGCACTCTGTGTCCTGTATGTGATATTTGCCCTCGGGGATCTGTGAGGAAACAGTGTTAGATGAGAAGTTTCCGGATGGTGGCTGCGGGTTTCATCACCTGAGGTGACAGTCAAGGAATGTCTGCTGCTCTGTGTCACATCAGCTGTTAGCAGGGAGAGTTTTGGGGAGTTTTCTGATTCAAACAGAGCAGTTAATCTGGTTTATTGTTTTATAGCGTTATAATAAGCTCTTTTAATAGCTGGTTTGTGTTCAGTCCTTTTACCCACACAGAGAGGCTTTTTGTCACAAAATTACCCTGAACTGATCCCAGTGTTCATCCTGCTCCCAGTTCATCTCTTCTTACTGTCATTGCAGTGTTTTGGCTGCTGTCCTGTTGCCATGCAGACGCCACTACAATGGCCCCTCTCTGCCTGGGAATGCTTATTTAATAGTGGCAAACTTTAACAATGGAAACACAGCATCTCGTCTCCCACCTCAGATCTTTTATAGACTTGATCTAATCATCTGGGTTCGTCTGACTCACACTCAGTAGGAGCAAAAGCCTCCGTTTGCCAAGCTGATAATGTAGCTTTTCCATTTCTCATCACTGCCTTGAGGTATAGTATCTCATAGTGGTGGTGAAGAATGACCTGTTTATGTGTCGAACAGCTACTCATTCAGAACTTTCTTCAGCTTTTTGCTCCTTGAGTTTTCAGTCTGCTTTACATAAAAGAAGCACGACATCCAGACGCAGTTAAAGACAAAAGGAAAACAAAGTCTATGAAGCAGCACAGAATCTGGCTCGCTGTTCATCTGGGCTTTTCTGTACAAACTGTTGAACAGCACAGCAGTTTGCAGAGTAAATCTTTCGTGCACTCACTGTCCCAGTGTGACAGCCCCCTACTGTCTGAGCTCTTTAAGCCAAGGCCTGAATGATTTTGAGCATGTTGCCCCAGTGTTTACTCTCAGATACTATGCAGACATAAATGTGCAACATGGATCCTTGGGAAGTGAAGGGGGGGTGCAAGGTGTCAGAGTGTCCCTCATATACGAATCTTAATTTGGCGGTGTCTGGGGTAAAAGTGAATCTCGCAGTGAAAGTTGTATTTTATATCTACTAATTATTAGTTCCTGCTTTCAAGAATTTTTATGGTTTTATTATTTGGAGAAGTGTTAAAACAAGATGTGATGAAGTAAAATTGAGTGTCTGAAACAATAAATGTTTCTCCTCTGAGGCAGCAACTCCACCCAGACTGTAGGCATCTGACATCATCCACAGTTATCTGCTTCATATGCTTAACACCGTGTGGAATGAAGAGAAACTAGTTGAGTACGTTTCTTGTGTAGCGTTTGTTCTTTTCATTCACTCACCTGTTTTTTTTTTGTATTCTATGTCTTTTTCTTTGACCAGCTCCCTGCTTGCTTCTAAAAACCAACCTTTCAAGGCCAGAGCCAGAGGGTGAGAGCAGCCCCTTACAGACCGGGGACACGATGGAGTCTCCGGCTAAAAGGGAAACAGATCGAAGGCTGAATACTCCCACAAAAGCTGACATCATCTCCCGATCGCCCGGCTCACCAGCATCACCCAAGTCAAAAAGAGGTAAACTAAAAGCAAGAGAATCTCTCCTTTCTTTGAGTTTTAAGCTAAAACATGTCTATGAATCTGAAGTTGGCCTGACTTGAGGCAGAACTCTGATAATGGAGCTGTTACGTCTGCACTCAGCTCTCAGAGTAAAAGTGACCGCATGCTTTCAGACGAGAATCCAATAAAGCTGCTACAGCTTGTTTTATGATGTGATGGATCAAACGGTGAACTCACCGTGTTATCTGAGAACTTTGTAGCTTCAAGTTCAATCAAGATGGTAACGAAAATGTCTCTGTAATATGAACAAATGTGCTTTGTTTGGAAGTGAATAGTTGATGCTGATCACCTCCATGTGCTGGTCTGTAATGAGGGTTGGGCAAACCTGAATAGGAAACCAGTTTCAGTGAATTATGCCAAGAGGGCATTTAATTTGACCTGGCAGCTGCCCTGGACTTGTTTCTATTAAGGCACAACTTGAACGCTTTTTAATCTCTGGCTAACAGTGAATACAAACGCTTGGTGTTTTTGAAAGGTAAGCTTCTTTATTCTCTTCATTCTTACTACCAATTAATCATTGATCAGGGTTGCAGATATTATTCTCTTCCACCTCAATAAGTTTGTCCACACTGATCTTAAAACTGTAACACCACTGCAGCGTCTGATGGATCGATTTAGTTTATTTGACTGATTTAGAGGCAAACAAATGAGCACAGTAACTCAATCTTGTCTGTTTGTCTCTGAAGCTTTGTGCATGTGACGTTATGAGTAACGTGGTGGTTAGCTGCAAAGAGCAGCACATCACACTTACAGAGACCGCACACTTCCATCGTCCTATAAATATGAAAGTGGGTCAGGAGCAGTTCCTGCAGGACGCTGCATGGCAGATTGTTTCCATATTTAAGACTCATGTCTCTCTCTGTGAGCCGTCTCTGAAGGATGAGCTCCTCTGGGTTTGATGTTGAACATCTGGTCTGTGATGATCCAGCGTAAAGCCCGCTGTGCAAATGGGATCAACTTATTTGTATTTTTACACATAAGACTTGTTGTATATTTACTGGATACAGTTTTTCAATGTTAAATATTCCAATTACAATCTATCATACACTCACTATCATTTTTCTGCAGCATATTTTTACCATATTTTTTACTGGAAGACAAACGAATGCAGCATGTGTCTGTGACTAATTAGAATGACGAGAATTTCCCCCCCAGAAGACGCAGTTGCTCTCATGTTGGAAGGAGGCAGTGTGAATTCTTGAAATTGCATGACACTTGGGTGTCTTGTGCTGCTGAGTGCTTCCTCTGCAGTGTTTATATATCAGAGATCTGACTCTTTTACTTTAGGCATTACATATTTAAGTCAAACATATTCCCACATCAAGATAGTGCAGGAGTTTTGGTGTGTTTGCCTCACGCTGCAGATTGGATTAAAAGGGATTGGCTTGCTTTCAGATTGTTTGTTTCCTCTGATCTAGATTGAGCATCAGTGTTGGATAACTGCCAGTTTACCAACATTCCTTTGAGGCAAGCTTTTTCTTGTAGAGGCATTTAAAGTTAAAGTCTTTGATCTGAATGAAACATTTAGTCATATTTGTGTTTATCTGATCTACATTGATAGAGTTTGAAAATATATCAGCTTTTATTAATTATTGAAAGACAAATAATCGTTTTTATTCACTCACTTTGTCTTTTTTTCCCATTATTCTTATCTCAGACATCCCAAAGTCAGAGGAGAGGCAGAAGCTTGCTAAAGAACGGCGGGAGGAGAAAGCCAAATACCTGGGTGAGTGGGCTGGTGTACACATTACTCAGGAAAAGAGCTCCCCCTGGTGTTGGGGTGAGAGGTTGTTGCTCACTGCCTTTCTTTTGGCTCTGGGAGAAGGATTTCCTTTTAAAAAAGATAAAGAAACAACAGCTGATTGATATCAGAAGTTCAGCATGTTTGCATGATTCTGCACGCAGGATTTGCTTATTCAAATTAACATGCTTGTCACTTTGCTTACAGTTACATTTCTATTACATGCTGCAAGACTGAGTTATTCAAGTGAACTAATTCTCTGTAATTCACTGCAGTTTTATGGGAAAAAAAAACAGCTTTTCATTTAGTAAATATTTTATTTTTTGGTTTGGACACGTGGCCCCACGCTGGTCATGCACTGCTTTGCATGATTGACACATGCTTCTGTCTTTTCTCATCTTTTCCTCCTGCAGAAGAGCTCAGCAAGTTACAAGGTAAGCCACTCACATGTCTATGTGGTGGTGGTGATGAGCTTTTTTTTTTTTTTTAATTTTATTTTTGGATGATTCATTTTAATGTGGACGTCTCTGCTTAATGAAGTATTAACAGTATTAATTAGAGCTGGGTAAAACACCAGGAACTTTATGGTTTATCATATTCAAATTAGGAAGAAGAAAGATCGAGGCTTCATTTATTCCTCATGCCACGTTAATGATAAAGTTAAATTTGGTGGATCTTTAATATAATATTATATACACGGATTATTGAGTTTTGGTGATCTTACCCAGCTCTGAGACTGTTTCATTCATTTTCAATATCCTGGTGTGTTTCTGTGTTTTTTAGGGGAAACATGATTGAATTCTGTCGTATTATCATGTAAAAATTTCATCTAACTGTAGCTCCTTATCTCTCTGAACATCATCATTGTTTTAAATCATTTAACTGCAAATCAATCATTTACCATCATGTTTCAGTATGTATGAATATACGTAGTGCAGGACAGTGTTTTTCTTCCAGCTGCTCAGGAATTCACTGTCCTGCATGTTTGAGATGTTTCTCTGCTTCAGCACACCTGATGTCAATTAATGGTCGATTAACAGCTGCTAAACTTGACGACGTGCCAAGAAGCTAATGCAGTTATTAGAATCGGGTGTGTTTCAGAAGGAGAAAAACACAGATCGAACCGGATGACTCAGTCACCTGACGTGAGGTTGATCTTCTGTTCACGCCGTTCCAGCTGCAGGCGCCACAATGAAATTCAGAGATAATATGTTAGAAGCGCACACCTCAAACCCCTGAATTATAATCTTACTTTAGAAACAGAAGGTTTTTAATTACAGCTGCTGGAAAATGATATCAAAATGTTTCCAAAAAACATATACAAAAAATAAACCACCAGCTGTATAACTGAGTTCTATTACACGCTATTACAACACGGATGTTTCCTGTAGATTTGTGCAGTAAAGCTTATCTGTTGTTGTTTAATCCAACTGAGTGTCTGAATGTTGTAAGGTCTGTTTGACACAGTTGATGCTACGGATCAGTGTAATTGGGCGATCACTGGGACACGCCAGATGGCACGGGACTTATCTAATATATCATCAGACCGGGATGAAGGAAAACCTCCAGTTAAAGCTCGTGCTTACAACATCAGCTTAAAACGAGATCCTGGTTGTACCTAACAGTTTCTAGTATTAAATTTGTACTCGAATGTGTTGGGATCTCCTAATAGATCTTGTTAATGTCAAATCACAACATCTGAAGCTTTTCTGTTCTGCGTGTGTTCGATGGAGAGCTGTAAATATTTTATATGCCAGAGGTGGAGCCACAGAAAGATAATGACTTTTTAATGATTTTACTGTAGCAGGTCTGAATAAAACAGTAGAAATCAGGACAGAGGCATTTAAATGAACCAGCTTGCAGATTTTAAAACAGATATTTCTTAGAGCTGCACAGTATATTGCAAATTTATGAAAATATTGTCATCTGCAGTATCAGAATTGCAAAGGACTGTTAGCTGCATCCTAATTCTATATTTGTCCAATCTGATGGATTCTTGTTGACCTAGATGTGCAGTAATATCTACTTATGTTTTACAGTTTGCACTATTTATAATTAAAAACATTGAAACATAAATAGCTTTTTATTAAAGATCTACATCTGAGCAACTTGTAATATAGTTTAGAAACAAATACTTGAACCAGTTCTTTTATTAATATCCCTTTTAATACAAGAACTTCCTGTTACATTTAATTTAAAAAGCTTGTGTGTTTCACAAATGAAGATTTGCTTGGAAACAGTAAGAGTAGTTTTGTTATTATAAATCTAACAGCATTGATGTCGAAAAATATTTACCATATATATTTGAAAAGCTGCGATAATGATATAACTGATGAGACATGTTTTAAAACTTTACAACTTTATTAGTGCAATAAATAAATAAATAAATCACACGCTTTAACAGCGACTCAAGTGCTTCTGCTTCAAATGATGAAACCAGTTTGTCGTGTTTCCTTCGCTACGAAGGTCCGCTTGCAGGTTCTGTAAAAACTTCTTCTTTTCTGTGTATGTGATGGTAAAACCCAAACTAGTACTTCACACTGAAGTTTGCACCTTTTTGCAAACCTATTCCGGTCCATCTGTGTCAGTTAATGAACTGCTTTCGCCCTCCTCCTTCTCTGTCACTGCCAGATCAGATGAAACAACATCACTGCACATGAACGTCTCACCCATATTCTATTGAAATATTCCATTTCTTTCAATTCCCTGACATTGTACCAGTATTTTTTTATTTTTTTTATTTATTATTGATATGGCCCAGCTGTAGTCAACAACTATAAATAATATTAGAAAACCTTAAACATGGTAGGTTTGAGTTTAGATGAGGTTGTTTCCACTTCCAGCTCTGTCGATGAATTACAAAACAATCTGGCTTTTATTCTACTTGGTGGAAACTAGAGTGACAGTAAACAGAGATCCACTGCAGCAGGCTGCTGGAAGACACGTCCCTGATACCACTCTGTTTTTTGTTTGTTCTCACTTGAAAGGCAAACCATCTGCTTCTCCATAAATTCTAACTGTGCCAACCTCCAGCATCTCTGCAGTTATCCATCACTGTGATGTAAAACCCACAAACAGCATCAAGCAAGTTTTATACTCCTGCAGTGGAGGATTCTTAAAGGAGGCTTAGGAAAATACAAGATGGGTACATGGAAGGAAACTTGGAGGTTTATTAAATAGATCAGGGACTGAGTGATTCAGACAGAGAGCAACATTTTCTTTTCTGATAGAGCTTTAGTTGTAAACATCAGACTAATGCTCGTAATAATTTAAACCAACCTTTAGAACTTCCTGTAAGTCTGTGGCTTTTAGATCAAATCTGAATCTGACACCTCACACTGAACACAAACGTCATTTTTCTGATGAACAGGATGTAAAACTAAATAACTTTGTGCTGATTTGTAAAAGTCTGATTCCCTTTCTGTCTGCTAGCGGCCAAAAAGACCCAGTGGCTGGAGAAGGAGGAGAAGGCTCGGCAGCTGAGGGAGCAGCAGCTGGAAGAACGCCGCAGGAAGCTGGAGGAGCAGCGGATCAAAGCAGAGAAACGCCGATCAGCTTTGGAGGAGAGACAGAAACAAAAAATGGAGAAGAACAAAGTAGGTTTAAAGTGATGCTTCAGTTCAGTTTTATTCAAAATGGAAATAATCCAGAGATAAAATGTTTCTCTTTGTTAATGGGGTGGAAAAGAAACTGGGTCAGCTGAGGATGGAGTCTCACTCTGGGTCATACGAGCCAGACATCGTTTCAGGATGTGTAACTGGATGATCCCCTCAACTGATTCTACATATTGACAGAAATATTCTTGTATGTTTACTCTCTAGGAACGCTACGAGGCAGCCATACACCGGTCAACCAAGAAGACGTGGGCGGAAATCCGCCAACAGAGATCGTCACTGGCACTGAACCAGAACTCCAGCCAGAAAGAGAGTGAGTTATAGGATAAAGTTATTTTAGAAGAGGTCTGATCACTGAGTGCAGTGTGTCGCAGCGATGAAACGGTTACTGGCTTCAATGATTAACCTGTTAAAATAAATTTAGATGGTTCTTCAAGGCACCTAGAACTAATATGAAAGTCTGGTGACTTCAAGCCTGATGTGGTTGTAGAAACAAGGAGCTTTTTTGGGTTTTGTATGCAGGATTTCTAAGCTCTGATATACATAATAGAACGGCTAAAATATTCATTATAAAAATGCAAATACTGAATGACTCTCTGGTAAGACAAGGGTGACTTACACGCCTGAAACTGCCTGTCAGATTAAAGTTCAAACGTCTTTAAGAAGCAGAAAAACAAAGTCCAGTTCCTTTTAGCGAAAACTTTCATCTTACTTTAAGCTTTTGCTTTGATTCTTTCCAAGTTTAAACTTTAAAGGGGTTATGACATCAAAATGCACTTTTCTGAGTTTTTTGGGGTATATCATGATGTGTTGTGCACTGATGAGGCCGTGTGAACGTCCAAAGCGAGTATCAAAGTTCCCGTTTGTGGGCGGTCCGCTTTGTTTCATATTTAAAAAACGGTTGAATCGGAAAGCACCATTTTTTCCTACGTGGCATTTCATCCTACGTATTTCATAGCGTCCAATAACAGTGCACAATGAAGTAAACAGTCCAACCCCCCCACCCCCACCCCCAGCTCATACACCGTTAGCTGCGTTGCGCTAGCTTGTGCTGCTGCACTTGAGAAGAGATGACTACGCAAACGGGGACATGTGTCCAAGGATGCTCAACCCATGCTGGAAGTTTACACTCACTCCCGAAGGATGAAAAAACTAGAGAAGAGTGGCTGAAGTTCATTTATGGAGAAGTGCCACGCAGATATAACCTCAATTTGAGAATATGTTCAGCTCACTTCACGGAGGACTGCTTCCATAACTTGGGTGAATTCAAGTTGGGATTGTCAAAGAAACTGATTTTAATTAAAAATTCTTTACCAACCCTGAAGGAGGCGACCACATCGTCAATACCCGTAAGTTTATTTATTTAATAAAATGCTGCCTTGCCTGATAAACGTTTGTTCGTGATCTGAAGAGTTCATGATGCTAGCATGTGATAGCCGCTCTAGCAACAATGTCCGTGAGCAACAGGTTTATCATGAAGGTGAATCTATTTTCATTCATAACATCTGACAGCACTGTTTATTCGCTCATGTGATTAGTTGAGTTTTATGTGTTCACCCCTCCGTCTTCCTCAGAAGACATTTCAGACTCGAACATATACGGTTGTAAACGTCCACTCGCCATGTTACTGGACTGTTGGCGGAGCCGAGAAGAAAGGCTTGCTGAGGGCAATGGTTGTAACCAATCAGAGCGAAGTCAGCCAGGGAGACCCACATATCATTAATGAAAGGAACCGTGTTGCTGAGAAGAGGATTCTGACCTGCCCGTACACCCCCGCCGTGTTAGTTTTTTAATCACATTCTTTTGTGAGTTGACATATGCGGGCATATCTACTACATGAAATAGCTTTACGCCAGTTTAAACAGTGATGTCATCACACCTTTAAATATGAAGCATCTAAAAGACCATCCTGCATCTTCTACTGACTTTCAGCACTCAAAGACTTTTCTGCTGGTTCCTTATTGAACATCCTGGTATCGATCTGTAAAATGTTCCATTTCAGGAAATAAAATTCAGCTCAGACTGTCTGAATTAACTTTGATAAATGCAGAATGTTTTTTTTATAGATTTATTTTAAAAGCTACAAATATTAAAGACTAAACAGTCTGTTATCAAGACTTTTTGATAAATCTGAGTCTTGCAGGTTTTGTACCAATCAAACATAATGAACACATTCTTTTAAAATGCATTTAGATTATTAGATCAAATAGTTTCTAATTAAATAAAAGAGGAAGTTAAATATCTCATTTCTTTACAAGCAACAGGAAATACATTTGAAGGGACTTGATTTAGAGCTCCGAGGAGTTTCATTCACATGTTTAACTGCAGCTGCTTCCACAAACAGCAGGTCCCTCGCTGCAAGTCTTCATGACGCCTCACACGTTCTTCCTGTTTGACCTTTGACCCGTTTGAACACCTGTGTGGTGCTGTTTTGGCTTTTTAGGCAGATGCTCAGTTTCAGCAGTCAACCTTCCCAAACATGTGGACTCTGTCATAAACAAGCGACTCTCCAAGTCCTCTGCCACTCTCTGGAACTCCCCTAGTAGAAGTAAGACCACATCTGGATCGCCCTGTTTAAATGTGTCCATCATTTAGTCCACACCTCCGATCCCTTCCATCATTTTGGTTTTCAGTTCCCTTTTTTTATCCCTGTCTGAGTCCAATCACTCACCTGAGGTTGAAGATGATGCATTTCATTCTTTTTTTCTTTTTTGTTTTCTCCAAAATTTGAGTTGGATTTTTGTGTAAAACGACCTGCATGCGGATGTTTCCTTTTGGGAGTGTTCCTGGTTTTGGTTGCTTCATTGTGTGGTGATTTCATTCCTGGTTCTTTTGTCTTTTCATATAACATATGAGATACATGTAATTTAAAAATAAAGAGTTTATTAAATTCACTGGTTTTAATGCAAACCTCTTTAAAATGTCTCAAATTAACCAGTTCATGGTGCGTCTCAGCAAAAATATTTATTTTCATCCAACAATGACAAAGTAATTTGAGATGTTTATGGGTGACAGTTTTCTTCAGGGTTTTTTTTTGGGGGGTTCTTACTATGTGTATAAAAACAGATTATTTTTATTCTGTAAATTTCAGTCATTTTGTTGTGTTTGGTGACACATGAGAACATATCTGGAGGTCAAATCTGATGTTTTTTTCTTACCTGCAGCTCGCAGCCTCGCTCTGAGTCCCTGGGAGAGCAGCATAGTGGACCGCTTGATGACACCTACGTTGTCTTTCCTCGCCCGGAGCCGCAGTGCCGCCAGCGTCCTCAGCAACGGCAAAGATGGTCGTAAGTTGAGAATAGTCCGAAGAACCAGACACATGAACTTTTCAAGCATTAAATATTTGACTCTCCTGTACAGACTCGCTTCTCTGCCCTCGTTCAGCTTCAGCCAGCCCCCTCACCCTGTGTGCACACCAGCCCCACCACCGCTGCTCCGACCGCTGGAGGGTGACGTCCAGCACGCCGGACATCACTCAACGCCAACACAGACGGAGCTCCACACCTGTACGTCCACCAGACTTTTAATGCCACATATAAACAAGGAGCGGTTTAAAATGTTGAGGGTCACATGACTAATGTTGTTTCTTTAGATGGATAAAAAGAAAGAAAAGAAAGACAAAGAGCGAGAAAACGAGAAGGAAAAAAGTGCCATGACTAAAGAGAAGGTGCTGAAGAAGAGACAATCTCTACCCAGTATGAGACGCAGACCTGATCCAAGGTAGAACTGTTTACCTTTTATCATCCACTTAAGTTTCAATTTAATTAAGACTGTATAAACAAACAATCTAAATGAAACTTTTACCAGGATAAATTCTGACACTAGTTTTATATTTTTCTTCCTCTCCAGTCCAAGTTCTTTATCAAGACAACAACAAGCGTCTCCAGCCACACCAAAGGGCAGAACTGCCTCCCCCAGCCCTGCTGCCTCCCCTAAGCCCCCGTCAGCTCGTGGGAGCCCGTCTACTCCTAAGGCCCGACCAAAAAGAACCAGGACCCCAGCCAGAATAGACCACCGAACCTCTTCACCTGCACCTGTGGAGCGAGTGAAGGAGCCTCGACGACCCGCTACCCCACAGGAAAGAAAGGGTGAGTGTACAAAGAAGGAATTAATTCATGACTCTGTTACTTTTATATAAACTTTATTTAGTGTCATTGTTATACATTCAACCAGGGCTGCACAATATTGTACAAATTCATTTTCATCAAACTGGCTGAGGACTGCAATAAACCACGAGCTGATTAAATTTTATCTATTTGATGAAAACAGTTCAAACTAAAAGAAACTTGGTTCAAACAGCCTTTAGTCCAGTTTTTTTTACAGTACAAAATCACAGTTATTGTCTTTTGATCATATCTGGATCTGGATTCAGTGTAGTTTAGTTACACAGTGTAATTATTATAGTCAAATTGATGGAAAATGTGTCTGAGCTTCTTGAAAAATGGTATTTTGAGAAACTGTAAGTGACGATTACGATCTGATAATTATCTGTAAAGATAAAAGCAGCTTCACGGCTTGCTCTCCTCACTCAGCACTAACAGGCTGTGCTAATTATGTAATTATGGGCTTCTTAGACTGAAGCTGTTATCTCTTTTGTTTGGAGGGTGAAAACAAGATTAGTTGAATAAAACAATGACATTCTATGTAGGAAACATTTATTATTTTATAATCCCTCGTTTCAGGTTCTCCTGTGGCTCCTGCCGTCTCCGTTTCCTCCACAACACAAGTGACAAGCTTTCCAGTCACGGCCAGCGCCACTCCTCCTCCAGCTGAGCCAGTACATTCAGCTCTATCTGCCCGAGCAGCATCTCCTGCACCTTCTCCATCAGCCAAGCCCATGGCAGGTACCAACAACCCGGAGGAAGCTGCTCGCATCCTGGCAGAGAAACGCCGGCAGGCCCGGGAGCAACGGGAGAGGGAGGAGCAGGAGCGCCGTGAACAGGAAGAGAAGGAGAGGTCGGTTCTGTAAAGTTAGAATTATGTCGCACGTTTGCCTCAAATATAACAGATTATTATGAGAATGTGAAGCACAGTCCGTTTCAGAGGATTTGAACATTTTCCTAAGAACAAAAGTCAAATCATGAATGTTGTATAGATTTTTACAGCACTTGTATGTTTGAATCCACTTATTATAGATTTCTGTGATCAAAACACCTTGAGAGACAAAAAGCAGAAATATTCTGTCATTATGTAATTCAGCTTTAAGTTTAAAAACATGCCATATCTTCTTCTGATTTAGGATTCTGAAAGAGGAGCAGATGGCGAGGGAGGCGGAGGAAAGGCGACGCAGGGAGGAGGAGGCCCGAGCCATGGCTGAGGAACAGCAGAGGAGGAATGAGGAGCAACGGCTCCTGGAGGAGAAGGAGTCTCAGGAGAGACTTAAAGCTGAGCAGGAGGAGAACCTTCGTCTGCAGAAACAGGTATACAAACCTTCAACTTAAAAAAAAAAAACAGTCAGAAAACAGAACATGCTCAAAAAGTACAAACACATGTCCAAGTGATGCTCTGCTGCCCCCTTGTGGCCTTTCACAGAAGTTGCATTTGGGATTAAACACAATCCTGCACTTATGTTAAAGCTACAATGTTTTTAACTGAGTGTCCTCATGAGGATGTGAAAGATAACAATAGAAAATCTTTTGGACTCACAGGTAAAGAGAAAACATTCCTTCTGTGACCATAAACAGTGGTGGAAGAGAACCACACCCTTGTTATGTAAAAGGCCTGTTATTTTGGCTGCAGCTTTTCCCCTCTGTCTGCCTGAGTTAAAGTTGTGGTTGGATTTTTGCCTGTTTTTATTGTAGAAAGAAGAAGCTGAGGCTAAAGCCCGGGAGGAGGCAGAGAAGCAGCGCCTGGAGAGGGAGAAACACTTCCAGAAGGAGGAGCAGGAGAGACTGGAGAGGAAAAAGGTAGGGCCACACATCTGTTCTACCAATCAATGTTCCTTCAAACGGTTTTAAAGGTATTAAAGAAGCATTAAAGTGTGTCAGGATGTTCTCTGGCTTTGCAAACACAAACGGTTCCTCACATCTTTAATAAATCACGTTTTTATATGAAGGTTGTTTTGTAGAAATAAAAGAATCACTGGTGCTAAAACTCAAACTAGAAAAGAGGCGAACAAAGAAATTGAATAAAGAAAAACAATGTAAAATACAATCGGTGATCCAAAACCCTTTAAATCACTCGGATTAGGCACAAATGTAACCATGTATTGTTGTGAAGTCTGAACAGTCGTTACTTTCACTCTGATGACAAATCAGGCCTGAAAGTCGAGTCCCTGGAACCAAGATGAGATGTTTTTGGCTTATGGTGGATGGACTGTCTGCATGCCATCATTTAATGGGCTTTACAGAGATTGTGTGTGTGTGTGTGTGTGTGTGTGTGTGTGTGTGTGTGTGTGTTGGAGGCTATATATACCTAAATGCTAATATTTGCAAGCTAGATGCTCTAGTCTAATCTGTGTGGATTTGTGAAGATCTTTGCACGTGTATAAAGATACATGTAGATCGATTCAGTTACCAGCTTGTATCAGAAGCTCTAATACTCAGATACCGTCATTTATCTGTTTGGTAGATTTTATATTTAATTTAAGCTGCATTTTTGACCTTTTTAAAAATAATCTGCAGATGAATCCAAAGATTTTAAGTGTCTGGTTGAATATTCAGCCTTTCCTTCAGCGTGTGATGTGAACACTTCTTCCACCAGCGTTGGCTCAGATCCTTCCTGCCACCAAAGCCTCTGTTTATCCTCTCGTCTTCTCACCATGTGTGAAAGGCCTGCAGATTGTTGTGCCAGGCCCGACTCAGCCAGCAGAAATGCAGGAATTCACCAGTAAGAACATTACGTTCCTCACCACAAAGATTCACTGTGTGGACGACAGTCAGAACAAACGGACTCAGTACGGCTCACAGGTGGTTTAAAGTTTCCCCGAGGCAGAAACCTGATGAACAAACAAGTCGTCAGAGTGGACGCACATTTAGTTACTAAACTAGATACCGAAGTGATGAGTGTGTGACGTGTGCATGAAATAATCTTGGATCTTAAAAATGCTTCTCTTTTATGAGTGGCAGCTGCAGTTCTGGTCTGGCTGAGTCTTCACATTGAACGTGGGATCTGGTATCAAACAAACGAGCCAAGCAGAGGACGGCAGCGCTCGCCATGCTGCTGTTCATTATTCCACCATCAGATTCTGTTGTTTCAGCTGAGAACACAAGCAGAACCTCGTTACATCTAATTAAACATGTTTCTTTAAACTCAGAGGTGAAGTAATAGAAATTATTTTGGGGTGAGAATTAATGAACAAGACGTCTAAACAATTTAACAAACAGCTGCTAATAACAGAATCAGTTATGTTGAGATTTATCGGAGGCGTTTCCCCTGATTTGATTCTTTTTTTTTTTTTTTTTTGTCAGCGTCTGGAGGAGATCATGAAGAGGACTCGTAAAACTGACGGCGGCGATAAGGTGCGTGTGTGTTTCACTTGTTCCAGAAGCAGAAACGGTTCGATAAGTGACTGAAATGATCTTTAACTTTTACAGAAAGAAACAAAGTCCTGTCCAATCGCAGCGGACAGACAGACAGAGAGCAGCAGAGGTGAGCCGAACATCAGACTGAACGTCTCGGTGTCGTCAGCTGACTGCAGGCAGGATTATTCATGACATCTTTAATCTGCAGCGATCATTAAAAGCAGTTGTTCTAATTGATCTTCTATCACTAACATCTGGAGAAAGATCAAATACAGAGATGTTTACTGAGCAGCTGCTTTACAGAATCCGCTCAAAGACTTTTATAACTTTATATAACAAAGTTGTGACTCTTTATTTAAGATCTCTCATCGTAATGGTGCTCATTTCCACTGATACCTGCAGGCACAACGTGCATCTTAAATCCTCTGTGTGTGGCACCACTAAGGCCTGGATATTCGTTGTACTTCCTCCTTCATGTGCGAGTCAGATTCACAGTGAAGCTTGTTGTATAAAAGGGTTATAAGATTCTATCTGTGCCTCATATCCTGTGCAGCTGGAGCGGATCTTCTCCCATGTGTTCGTACACGGTGAATCCCCAGGATGGAGGGATGGGAGTGGACGAGGGGCTAACGGATTAGTTTTAATAGATGTTATAATTTAGAAGCATTATTTGCAAAAAATCTGAGTAAGAGGAAAGAACTTAATGTGGTCTGAGAGAAATTTTTAGTTTCAAGGTTCCCAGAGCAGGGAGACGTTCGCCAGCACTGATGTGGTTGATGTCTGGCAAACGTGACTTCATTTCAGTCAGGGGTGTGTAGAGCTCAGGGAGTCTGAAGGTTTCTGTTTAACACCTTCCAAATTGTTGCAACTGCAGGAGAAAAGTATGAATACAGTCTTTAATGATGTCTGTCGTTCTGTGGGTGACCCGACGTTTCACTAACACAGCTGTTTGATTTAGATCCTGCCGTCTCTCAGCTGGACCTGCCAAACAATACTGAAAATGGACAAAGCGACATCAAAGAAAGGTAAAACTTCAGCTCCCTGCATGTTTGTGCTCACATCAATGAAAGAACACCACAAACCGTATAAAAGTTTTGTGGTAGAAAACAAAGCTGGGAGTTGACAGCCAATCAAGATTACAGGAAGTTTAACATTTTTTGTGAACTTCAATGGAAAACACAAGGAGCCACGGGGATCAGGCCCACAGTAAACACTCGTAAACACGAGGAGAAGGATCTGGTTACTTAAATAGGTTCCTCTGTTTTTGAACTCACTCTTAAAAGTCGAGTTTAAGACCTTGTGGGATGACCAGTCATGATGAGTCATTCTAACCCATAATAACTGTTACCATATTTTTCACTGTTTCCCTCTCAAGCAGCTTCTCGGTGGTGAATGGAGTCCAACCCACGAGACATGAAAATGGTCTGTCCACTGCGGGAGACGCTGCCCACTTTCAGGACTTCGTCCACATCACAAATCAGGGCAACGCGGCGAACGGAGCCCGGGAGAATTCTGAGAGCTCCGAGCCCATCCTGTCATTTGAAACTGAGGAGTCTTTCATGAAGAAAGCAGGTCCCATGCAGCCTCAGCAAGTTGCAGGTACAAAACCCAAACACCAGGGTCCAAACGAGGTTCCTGGAGCTATGACAAGCCAGACTTCAGCAGATAGTTATTCAGAAACAATTAAATTCATTTGTAAAGTCCTGGACTCAGAGCTCAATGAGTTTGGTTCATGCTAAGCTAATTAGCTGCTGTTAATAGATAGTTGGTAAGTTACTGAACCATTTCATCACGTCTAACAAACCTGTGAATGTAAACCAGGTCATCACAGTCGACCAGGTGTTCATTTTCTAACAGGAAGTGATAAGAAATCTAAGTGTTGTCTTTAGGTAAAGGTAAGTTGCCTTTTCCATAAAGCAACTGTGAACTTGAGCTTGTACTCAATCAAGTGTTCAGGTCATCACCTCGGTGAAAGTGAGAGCCCCTCCGAGAGGGAGGTGGGGCATGAAGAGTTCACTTACACTAAAAAAAGGGTGGGGGTGGGATATGGAAGCAGTTTTGGGTCGGATCTCGTTACTGTTGACAGCTTTATTCACCAGCTCTACTGACTTGGGCTCAGAACCAGCGAGGAATTCCAGAGGCGACGAGGGGCCACGACCCAAAGCAATTAAGTACTATGCAATGCTGCTCTCATCTTCATCCCAGCAGCAGCGTCAGCAGCACCCCCCCCCCCCCCCCCCCCCCCCCCCCCCCCCCC
>SSNP01000033.1:417507-553409 GCA_006937955.1 Pachypanchax playfairii
CCCCCCCCCCCCCCCCCACGCTTATTCTCCAGCTTTTAACTTTCACCTGTTGCTCTGAAGACAAGCAAGAGATCCTAATTACTGTCATAAACCTGAACCCGGGTTTCTGCACCGTCCTGGTCTTTCCATGAAGTCAAATGAAGATGGTAGCGTTTGACTCTAGGGACCACCCTTCTGTTAAATCCGGTCGTTAAACCTGAACATTCCAGCTTCTCATCTTAGCTCATAAATCTGGACGTGTAAGAAGAGGGACCTGCTGGTCCAGATTCACGGCCCTTCAGGGTAAATATAGACCAGGTCATCTCTTTTTTGGCTTTTAGATTTTGCTCTTTCACTCTCACCGTCTTTTTACCGGGTCTTTGTCAGACAAGACGGTGGAGATTTATGGGATCTTGGCGTGAGTGACGTGTTTAACACCCTTTAGTGTTTATTGTTGCCAGCAGGTCAGAGGTTTACAGACCACGTCGTTACTCAGTTCAACAATATTGACCCCGTTTTGGCTACAGACACAGTTTCATCTGCATGAGCTCATAAATCTTTCAGAGCTGCTCTCTCTGACCTTTAACCTTTCCTTTTACCTTTTCCAGAGGTCCTGTGACGTCCTGCTCAAGAATCCAGTTGCCTTAGATGATTTTCAAGGCCATGTGACCTGTGCCAAACAGCTACCTTTATCTGAAAAGTAAACACGCCCCTCTGAAGATGGTAAAGGCTCGAGATGAAACTGAATCAGCACGACTCAAATCCACCGGATCGTCTTCACGTCACGTAAACGGACTACATCTGTGTGAATATTGTAAAATAAGCAAAAACTTCACGTGTCACAAGTTGTAAGAAAGGGATTCATTCTTTGCTTCGACGCCACGAGTAGATCCCCAAACTAAAACCCGGGTGTTACACACCTCAGTTTGTATAAAGCTGCCTGTAAGTGTTTCTGTAAAGTTAGAAAACCTGAATATTTTAAAGTGAGCTGCCAGGACTGGCTTCACTGTGTGGAAACTCTGTTTATAGCTGTTTTTTCTTTAGCTCTGACTGATTGTATGAAAAACTTGGATGTACTAATGAGTCGATCACCATGACGACGATCAAACCAGAAATCGTCTGTTAATAATTTCCTCCTGCTTCTTAGTCGTAGCTACTTTTTCCCCACATGTACGAGCGTAATTCAGTTTTCTCTCATTTGCATCGAGACATCATGGACTCGTTTGAAACGCGTGTAAATGCTTTAAATATATTTTGATGTGTTGTAAGTTCATTGAGCTGAAGATGAGTCTTATTAAAGACGAGCAGTCCAGTCTGAAACTGTCCTGTTGTTTTATTGGTTGTAGGAACCTAAAGGTCACGTCTGATCGACGAGGCATGTGAGTTTGGGTTTGTGCTCCACCTCCTTTTTACTTTATTTTTGTGGCCCCCAGCAGGCCGACACACAGTTTCCAGCCTGCTTAGACAGCTGAAGACACGATTTATGTTTCCCTTCAAGCAAACGTGAAGACATGCTGCACTGATAATCATGTAGAACTCGCGTGATTTACATTTCTCAAAGCGGCTGTGAAATGCTGCTGTGGCGATTGAAGGACTATAGCTTGTTCACAGTTTGTCATGCGAGGACGGCGTCTTAGCTCTCAGCGGGTCGTGTAGGACTCAGTGACCATGCGTTGGAAAATCATAAACAAAGACACTTGGAGGACGTTGTAACGTTGCTACTGATCAGATTGTGTTTAAACATTCCTTGGAAGCTTCTTTCATGCGTTTAACATAAAAATAAATCATCCTGAAAGATCCGCGGTGGTCCACATGCACCAGCAGGGAGAAGCTGTGTCTCTTCACCCCACAAGGGGGGGTCGTGCTGCACCGCTGGAGGTGAGATACAGACGTTTCTAGAATAAAGCTTTAAAGTTTTTCACAACCCAAAGGTGACATGGCTGCAGTGTCGCTGTGGTTGTGTAGCCAGTCAGTCCCTGGTAATGTGCAGCGCTTCTCAGAGGGGACTTGAGGATTAGTGGGGACTATTTTTAGGGAGGTGTCACAGAGCAGTGCACAATTACAGACCGGGTAGTGCCAGGTTTTAAAATAAGTTCTCACAAAAAAAAAAAGGTTGGGAAAAAAAGATCAGTTCCAATATGAATGAGGAGGTTTCTGCAGGGAGCAGCAGGTGAAACAGCTGAAGCACCTGGTAACGCCGACCGCCGCCTGTCATCACCACCTCGCTGTCTTCACGCCTGTTTGATTGATGTGTGCATTATCTCCTCAGCATAAGAGTGAGCCGAGGAGGTGTCACAATTCTGACTCTATTCTTACTCTCCTGCACACGGGGGTCAAGATCTTCCCGACGAGACTCAGATTAATTAACAAACAGAAAAGCACATGTGAGGACTTTACGAGAATGTTGTCAAACGTTGGTGTTAAAGAGAACACGCCCCGCCTCCTCTGCACACCCACTGTTGTTTCAGTCATCCTCTTCTGTAGGAACAGTGTCCGCTGGGCCAGAGGACAAGGTGGGGTCAAACCAACGACCTCCCACTCAAGATAAGACCACTGCGACCCCTGTGGATCCGTCACAGCCGGCCTCTGGTCAGTGTTCCTGCTCACCTCCATCTTTATCTACTCAGCAACAGGCTGAACATTAATGGAACTGCAGTCCCGGTTCTATCTCCAGTCACAGCAGAGCTTCTCTATTGTAGAACTAATGACACGGTTCAAGAGTGACATGGCACCGACCCTCCCCAACCCACCCCCACCACCACCTCTCATGGCCTTGGTGGCACAGAAATGCTCTCTGTGGTTGCAGAGAGAAACCAAGGTCTCACATCTTAACAGCAGCTGCTGGATTGTTCGTTCTTTCTATTTATTGTCGCTCTTTGATCGAGTCTAATGTTTCACTAAACCACAATTATTTTAGGAGTCTGACCTCTGATGTTTCCCACTCAGTATAAATATAAAACTATTAAGATAAAGTGGAAGGATTTATGCTCTGCATGACAGAAAACAACTACAGAAATTAACACCTAATCAAGAAAAAGCTAATTATTGTACTAACATTTCCTGCTTCATAAAAATACATAATAAATACTGATTTGCATCTGAAATTGATTCTTATTTAAATGAGGATAAAAATGTTTGCAGAAATACACAAATAGAAACAATAATTAAGGCTAATTGATTCTGTTTCTTTTAACAATAAATGCACAACAGCTTCACTGGAAACAAAAAGCAGCCATCAGTCACATGTTCTATGCTTCTGTACTTCCTGCTTGGAAGAATTTCTAATTTAGTTCATGACAGAAATAATTCTAGTAGAAAACACACAGCCAGAAACATTTAAATGACTCGCTTTTCTCTCTCAAAATCACAAATAAGATCTAAAATGTAAAAAAATCCAAATGGATATAAATCAGATTTGTAACACAACTGAACATAACAACCAGAAGACAAATCTTATAAAGACAAATTATCTGTTTACTGTTGGGATCTACATCAATCCAGAAACACCTTCTCTCATTTAAAGGTTGCAGTCTTTTATTTTGAAAGATGCAGAGAAGTGTGCACATCTAGGTGAGAGAGTGGGACATGTGTTAAATATATTCAGTTATTTAGTTCACATCAGCTCAGCTGCACATGACTGTTTGTAAAACAGTGATAAATTGGTGTGTTAGTGTGAGAGCAGCTGTCGGGACCCCGGAGACTGAGAGCAGGAAAAAGGTGCTTTTTGGGGGGTGAAACTACAATTCGCTATGCAACAGAGAAAAGAACAAGTTTCTGTGTTTCACCTCACGCAGAAATCAACGTCACTGCCAAGAAGTGATGAAGCGTGAAAAGTTTCAGATATTTACATAAACAGTTTGATTTCGTTTCAGTTCTGGATGATGCGTTTGGTTCAGAAAGACCGACTGTCCAACCGTTTCTCAGCAAATGAAAAAGGACGAGTTGAACTCAGAGTCTGTGACTTTCAGGTTGGTGATGACAGAATTCCAGGTGTTTCCTCTAAACTCGATCACTTGTGTGTATTGAGTGCTGATTGGTCAGTTAGTCCATAAAGAAAAACTAATTTTTGTTATATAATTACTACAGAAATCCATCTGTTGTTCTGCAGAGGGAAGAATATGGTGGACGTTATTTATATTTTTCTGTCACGACTCAAACAGGAAACTAGAACCAGCTGAGTTGATTTTAGACTAATGTAAAAAATATCACATGTAGCTGCACAGAAATATGTCAATATTAAATATTAAAGCCTCCTGCTTTATATTTGTAACCTCAGGCTACTGAATCTCGTTGAACACGGAGTGACTGGAGATGTGCTGCAGCCGTGACGGGCATCAGGAAGCAGGCAGAGGATCTTTCTGGTCCGAAGAGTTGCATGATGGGATTATTAAGTATCAGGGTTGATCCGAGGCATCCAGCAGATGAGAACTGGGGTTAACGAAGGTTCCCCAATTCATTCCAAAATGTTTTCATACAGCTGCTGAAACATTTTGTATTTTAGTTTCAACCTTTACCTCGATGACGTGTCAGGAACTGGATTTTAAAACAATAATTCAGTCTTTTAGTTATTAATAAACAGAGTTCAGACCTCCGTCAAGCACCTCAATTCCCTCCATGTTTACACCAAAACTAAGAGTCTCACCTTTGTTGTTTCTACATTATCAGATTATTTAACCATGAAAACATCTTTAACAATTGGATTGACATTAATATCATTATTAGTTTGGTTGTTATTCATAAAAACTACTTTTTCGTCATGCAGAAACTTTTAGCTTCTAAAGGAACATCAAACCCATTTCAACAGACGCTGTGGAACCGGATCTCAGAAACTTCACCTGATTTACTGAACCCGTTTCCAAAAGTTCCCCGTGGGGGCATGAGGCTAGCCCCCCCACTCCATCAGGCTTATCCCCAGTTTCTCTGAGTCACTCTGAGTCGTCATGGAGCAACATTTTCTACTAAAAAGCTTTTTTTTTTTTTTTTTTGCAGATGACTGTCAGATGTTTGTTGCAGAGACTTTTTATTTGGCTGAAATCCTTTTTGTTAAAATAAATGCTACATTAATAGATTGCATTTAGTTTTATTTGCTGCATTTTAATGAAGCAGATCTTCAACTTTTAAACCTCTGAAGTAAAAACGAGTGAGTTTTACTTGTTTAGTTTTACTTTAACTTCTGATGAGTTAAAGTAAAACTCATGAACGTCCTTAAAAGGTGACGGATTCACTGAAGTAGCTGACAGTCGGAAAACTAAAGAAACCCGTAGGCGTCAAACCTTCGCCTCCTTTTTTGCTTCATTTCTGCAGAGCAGCACAAAATAAAAATAAACAGCAGCTGCATGAAAACACCCACTGGGTCAGGATCATTTTCCACCTTCATCCTCATTTCTCATGCGAAGATGAACTGATGGATTTGATGGATACGTCCCGATTAGCCCCTCAGCAGGCGTCTGACCTGGTCATCCATTTGCTCTCGGACTCTGTCAGCCCCTCAGTCCCGTGCAGACTCTCATTTCAGAGCCGTTAGCTCAGCAGTTCGGCAGCTGACCCAAAAGCTAGTCCATCTTTTCTTCTTCATCACTTACAAAACTTCAAAACACTTTTAGTGCAGTAAAGCCGAGTGAAACTGCGCGTTACATAATCTCTACGTTGCTTCAGCCTGTTTGAATTTTATGGGTCCTACAGAAGGTTTTTTTTGCCTTGATTTTGCCAAAAAAGGAAATATGGTTGGCTTCAATTAAACTGTAGAGTTGGCAGGGAGACGAGTAAGCTGGTCCTGGTTAGAGAGAAACTGGCTTTGGACTTGAATTAGTTCACAAAGTTGCATAAATCAGATCCAAAAACAATCAATGGAGCCAAAAGAGACTGCAGTGAGCCAAAGAACTGCTTCTTCTACCTAATTTATATAAACATACATGCCTGCATGTGGTGGCTTTTGGAACAGAGTATAAACTGGCTCTGTGGTGCGTTTAGATTCCGTTTGTTTTGTTAAAAAGACGGGAAGGTTGTGGTGCATTAAGTGTTTACATTTTTGTGCATCACAGGATGTTCTTCATGAACTGCAAACGTAACGTCAGACTACAGAAAGAAGATCCAGAGTCAGAAGGATAAAAGATCTGAATCATGAGATAGTTCGTCCTGATGGGCTTTTAAATCAATGTGACTAAAACACAGAGGGTTCAGACCAATCAGGGTCTGTAAAGCAGGGGCGTGGCCATGGGTGGGGGATGGCACAGGCCACCCTTCCAGTTAGGCTGGACACCCAAGGTGCCACCCCCCAAACTGAGACAATCAAATTCAAACATAAAAAGTAAGATATCATCACAGTGAAGCTAAGACGTCCGAGTGTAAGTGAATGCAGCACCAGCTGCTCTAGAAGCACATGGAATTTAACCTCCAAACCTAGTTTACAGATGAATGTTGAAAACCTATAAAAAATAAAATAATGATCCAGTAGTTAACATAATGCAGAATATATTATAAAAACCAATCAGATGTTAAAATGGTCAAATTTGACTTTTTAAAAGTTGTTTGCACTGTCAGTGAAAATATAATGCAAATACTGTTAAATACTTAAAGGTACAGTATGTAAAAATTCGACCTTGTCAAATCAGAGTCCTGCAGTCCATGTAGAAAACAAACCGTCCGCTCTCAGCCGCTCACCCCCTCCCCTCCTTGATTTTTCTGTTAGGTTGCCAGTTCTGATGTTGATTCTCATTTAGTTTCTCTTGTATTTGTTCAGTGTTGAGTTTTCCTAATTGAGTTTGAACGCCCCATCACGTGCAGTTCGGCTGATCGGTTGGAAGGATGTGGTGGTTTCTTACTTTTTGCTGCTGCTTGTTGTGGAATTACACTCACCGGCCACTTTATTAGGTACACCATGCTAGTAACGGGTTGGACCCCCTTTTGCCTTCAGAACTGCCTCAATTCTTCGTGGCATAGATTCAACAAGGTGCTGGAAGCATTCCTCAGAGAGTTTGGTCCATATTGACATGATGGCATCACACAGTTGGCGCAGATTTGTCGGCTGCACATCCATGATGCGAATCTCCCGTTCCACCACATCCCAAAGATGCTCTATTGGATTGAGATCTGGTGACTGTGGAGGCCATTTGAGTACAGTGAACTCATTGTCATGTTCAAGAAACCAGTCCGAGATGATTCCAGCTTTATGACATGGCACATTATCCTGCTGAAAGTAGCCATCAGAAGTTGGGTACATTGTGGTCATAAAGGGATGGACATGGTCAGCAACAATACTCAAGTAGGCTGTGGCGTTGTAACGATGCTCAATTGGTACCAAGGGGCCCAAAGAGTGCCAAGAAAATATTCCCCACACCATTACACCACCACCACCAGCCTGAACCGTTGATACAAGGCAGGATGGATCCATGCTTTCATGTTGTTGACGCCAAATTCTGACCCTACCATCCGAATGTCGCAGCAGAAATCGAGACTCATCAGACCAGGCAACGTTTTTCCAATCTTCTATTGTCCAATTTCGATGAGCTTGTGCAAATTGTAGCCTCAGTTTCCTGTTCTTAGCTGAAAGGAGTGGCACCCGGCGTGGTCTTCTGCTGCTGTAGCCCATCTGCCTCAAAGTTCGACGTACTGTGCGTTCAGAGATGCTCTTCTGCCTACCTTGGTTGTAACGAGTGGTTATTTGAGTCACTGTTGCCTTTCTATCAGCTCAAACCAGTCTGGCCATTCTCCTCTGACCTCTGGCATCAACAAGGCATTTCCGCCCACAGAACTGCCGCTCACTGGATATTTTTTCTTTTTCGGACCATTCTCTGTAAACCCTAGAGATGGTTGTGCGTGAAAATCCCAGTAGATCAGCAGTTTCTGAAATACTCAGACCAGCCATTCTGGCACCAACAACCATGCCACGTTCAAAGTCACTCAAATCACCTTTCTTCCCCATACTGATGCTTGGTTTGAACTGCAGGAGATTGTCTTGACCATGTGTACATGCCTAAATGCACTGAGTTGCCGCCATGTGATTGGCTGATTAGAAATGAAGTGTTAACGAGCAGTTGGACAGGTGTACCTAATAAAGTGGCCGGTGAGTGTACAGCTGCTTGTGTTGAAGACTTGGCAGCCTTGCAGACTCACTTGTGATTGGTTATGGAACCAGGAAGTCTGGACGTGTAAATAATGATTCTGGTCCGGACCAGCGTTTTTAAAATGACAGAAACTAGCGACCACCCAGCCGACTGAGTTCGAGCTCCGTTACAAAGTGACTTTATTTTCAACATCGATGGGACATTAGACTGTTGTATGATTATTTCACTGTAAAATTCTTACATACTGTACTTTTAATGCCACTTTATTTATGATAAACAGTCTATAATTCTGTGACAACAAGCATTTTTTAAGGTTATGGGCCATTTACATGTTCCAACCTTTTCCAAATCTGTGGCCCCCCCAACAAATATTTTCTACACACAGCCTTAAAGGCAACTGCAGGTAGATCTCAGATAGAATCAGGGTTAATGTTGCTACTGATCTGTTCTGTATGTTTTAGACTGTCTCCTCTACAAATGAGTAAAACTATACACAGATGATTATTAGACAAATATTTTAACTGCAGTTTTTTTTTTTACACTATTTCCACAGACAATTTGTTGTGGAAAAACAGACATTTGTCCTGGTAGTTTAGTTTAAAAGCAGCCCAAAAGGTTATAGAATATTTGTCACAACTGTGATCTGCATTTCTGCAAAAAGAGAACGCGTCCTCTGTTTTTCCTTTTCCCATTGAAATAAGGACATGGGAAAGTGTGTGTCAGAACTGAACATCCTCAACATGTGGTCTTCATCTGGTGTGAAAAACACCCTAAATCTACTGGGTTTGGGGGGGTAAAGAGAATCGCAAACAGACTGTGGAGTCGTGGGAGGATGAGAAAAAAAACCTGTTGGATGGAAACTGAATCCTGGCGATCGAGTGCCGAGGGTGCTTCTTTATTACATCAATCCCTTCAGAAAGTCCAAAGAACAATCATATATCGTGCAAACACACAGGATGTCAAGGTTGTGTAATATATTGGGTTTCAGTAGGACCAAGGGAAGACCTGGGCCAGAATCCCATTACTCTGAGATCTGCACCCTGCAGAGCAAACTCCCCAGTCTCACTGCTTTGGATCAATAATCTGCACGGGGACGACTGCTGTTACAGTTTGGCTCGTCTTTGACCAGCACGATTTCCCCAACAGCAAATATTTACTACCATTAGCTGAAGAACTTTTGGACAAACGTTTTACTTCTGATGCCAATAAAAATTCTATCAACACTCATTGAACAAATGTAAAGTCACTGGGGGGGCGAGACTGTAAAAGACGACTGGACGTTTGTGCCCTTCTAACAAACCTGTTGATTTCATCATCCAAAGCTCGAAGCTGTTTACGACAGGAACAGTTTCAAAGTGCCTCGCGAGTTTATAAAGGTGTCAGATGTCGTTATTGCTATTCTTGAGGCTTTGTGAAGTCCACAGGCCTGGACGTAATGCCGCCATTCGGCCGGCTCTCTTCTTCTGCCCCTCAACGGTCACTGTTCCCAGCAGCAGCAGACAGGAAACTGCAGATGCTTCTGTTGTGTGTTCATGTGCTGGAAGACGCCGTGTGTCTCAGCATGAGTAAGAGAGTGACAGATCATGTCTGACAACGTGGCTTCTCTTTGCATTCTGTGTTAAAGAGTGTGTACGAACAGGCTGTGCATGTGTCTGCAGCTCAGATCAGACGGGGACGAGGAGAAAAGGGGAAATACCGCTTAACCAAATCTTGGAGTTACACCAGAAGCTATAAAAGCAGCCCTGAATCCTGCATCCCTGAACCCTCATAAGACAGAACAGAACAGAGACTCCATTCAAATCAGCCCCCACTTTTTCCCCTGTCTTTAATTCAAACGAGTATAAACGAGACCACACTTCTTCTGCAATCGCAAAAACAATTATTTCAGCCTTTATGGTGTTTTGTGTTCTATAGATTAGCACTTTTTTTCAACCACGAAGGACAGAAATGTCTGAGTTGAAGCTGATGGGCCTCACGTGTTCCCAGAGGAGTCATGGTGGGTTTGTTTGAATGTGGAGGAAACTGGAAATGTTTCCATCACCTGAGTGAGAGTGGAAGAATAAACTTTAAAACAACCTTCTTCTGTCACTTCTGCTTTTCGGCTGACAGCTTAAAAAACTCATCTGCAAACAATCAGATCCTGTTCTACATGGAACCTGTTTCTGGTTAAAAACACGGACCCACAGCGGTTGTTGATGCGCTAACGATGACTCATCTAGTCTTTGTTTTAATAAAACATCACGGTTAAAGTCACGGAACAACGAATTGTTTAGGTTCGAGTAGAACCGGACTTTAGACTCATAGGAGCTGCTTGTTTAGTTAATCATTACCCAACATGAGGAAAGATTTATTTTCTATAAAACATCTGAAAATTAACCAACATATGAGCGTAAACATGGAACACACACACAGAGAGGATGGAGAGACGGTGAAGAACTGGGATCTTCATGTTAGACTCTTTTAATCATGACCTGACGTGGATCCTTGTTCTTATTTAATTACAAGTTCATTCTTGTTTTCAAACCAGCTTTCAGTTCATCATGTCACAGTAACGTTTGACCAAGAATAGAAGAAGCTGGTTTGGTGTGAAGCCAGGTTAAGCATCACTATGTGATCAGACTAGCAGGGATGTGGCAACCAGAGACGACGACATGCAAATGATTTGAGTTGATGTATGAGTGAAACCCAAAAGGCTTAAAGACACAGACTATAACATTCACTTGAAGAAAAAAGGACATGATCTGCAAGAAAATGCTTAAAATTAAAATTAGCTCCTTAACCTAAAGATAAATTTGTTTGGGGGTAAGTTGATACCAAGTCGACTTCATACTGATAACAAGTTGATCTTACGTGACTCTGAGGTTAAAAGCGGAGTCGCCATACAACAACAAATGTTGTAGGTCCTCAACTGCATGTCAATAATCTGCCGTTATATAAAACCGGCCAACTCGTTACAGGAAGCTGGTTTTACTTATGCATATTATTCTGAAAACGACCCAAATTTTCATCCAATCTGAATCAAATTGTATCTGGACAACCCTGGTGAGCTAACCTTGAACTGTGAGGTGGATTCTCACGAGATTTAGAGTTTTTCAAACCCACAAAAATCCATTTCGTACTGCTCCAACTAAACCGCCCGACTCAACTCCGCTGGTGGTTCGGACCAATCATGTGTTAGCATTGTGCTTTGGGGCGGGTGTTCAAGTGTGATGATAGCAGCAAAGCAAACAAACAAACATGGCCGCTTTGGTGGACGTACGTGTAGAAGCAGCTATCGAATGTGTTTTAGGAGAACTAGAGGCGAATTCTTCATTGAAAAATGAGCAAAGATACGAACTTTGTGCTTTTCTCCTGACTGGATTTGCAAAAACTCGATTTACTGTGATTGGCTAAAGACAAATCATGGTAGGTAGAGACTTGCTGGCGCGTCCTCCAATCAGCATAAAATAGATGGCCCGCCCTTTTTCAGATGCTTAGTAAGGGAGCAGTTCCAGGTTAAAACGGGGCGGGGCTACACATAGATCTGGAAGAGCCTGTTTACTGTTGAGCAGGTATTCATAAAAACATGTCACCGTAATAAACAGCGCCCTCTAGGGGTGTTCAAACTGCTCTCCCAGTTCACTGCTTTCACCCATCTGTCTGAAATACGACACACACCTTCATCATGTCACGTTCTACATAAGGATCTCGATTCAGGCTTTTGGACATACTGTCAAGTTACCTGGAGCAAGTCGGCCATTTTGGAAAAAGTCATCACCGGCCTGGTAGAGCTGAAGGTTGCTGGAATTCTGAGGATCGTGTGTGTGGGCGCAGCGGGGCTCAGGGAAGGCGGCGGCTGCAACAACTTCAGCGCACACAACGAAAATAGTAAAAGTTGTTCCCATATACAGAACATTACCAATATCAGTACTTTCTCAGTTCTCAGAAATATAAGATAAGATATTTATAAAACATTTGACAATTTTGTTGTGAAGTTGTTGAAATAAAAAGGTGTTTGACATGTTATCTTTACATAACAGAACTTGTGTGGTTTTGTTCTTTTTTTTATTTCTTTCACTTCTTTCTAGTTATTTAAAAGAAGTTCTTTAGAAGAAGTGTAGAATACGACTGTTCAGACTTCTGCTTTTCAAAAAACAGTCGAAACTTTGAGGAAATAGAAAAGGTAAAATAAAAACATTGTATGTTGTGAATTTTAGGAAAACTGATCTCTAAAATAAACCAATACTAAATCCATTTTGTGTATCACTCACAAGCAGTTTTATAATATTTATATTGTGCTTCTAAAAGATGCTGAAGGTCGTGTTTCATAAAAAGTTTTAGGAATTCCACTTCACTTTATGGAAATTGTTAGTGAAATGTCGTTTGCATGGCGATTAGGTGTTTCAGAGATAATCATCCCAACTAAACAACACAATGTGAAAAGAACCAGAGCCAGATGAGTTTCTGGCACATCAGAAGTGGCTGGGAGGGAATCCAGGAAAAGAACTGATCACTATTTGCTTCGCTCAAATATTTTTGCCTGCTCTCAATTAAACATGGCTTCCATCGGGACTGTTTAGTAGGTAAAAAGACCTTTGAGTGTTTAGTTCATGATAAAAGCAGGTTTTAAGACTGGAGGCTATTTGAGCTGCTGTTACTCTTAATCTCTGATCTTAAACGTGCTTCTATAAAGATCAAACCCATGTTTCAACAAAAACTACTGACATTTTGGAAGAACCTTCTCTTTGTTAATGTTAAAAGTATCTGGAGATCTTTTTGGACTTGTGAGGCATCTGAACCACAGATGATCCATGTTGATGTCTCGGTACTTTGACTAAAATTCCTTTAAAAATCAGTTCATCTCTCTCGCTGTCTGACTGTCTAGTTTCCAGAGTGATCGATAAAAGCCCAGATGAATTCTGACTAAATAAACAAAGATATATTTACTAATGCGGGTTTATTTTCTCACAGCAGCTGGAAATCTGAGTGTCCACAGTAATGAATCCAGCTCTGCTGCTAAATTCGCCTCCACTTGACGTGTTTGTCTGGGTTAGTTTGGCGCACGACTTTCCCTGCAGACTTCACTCATTAGACGTTTGCTCTGAGCGCTGCGATTTACCTCGTGGGACTTTTCAAATGTAACAAGCCTAATCTTGTTCTGATAGTAACCTCGGTACGGAGAACTTCCACTCAGCTGATGTTTATTAACAGCTTTAAACAATAACAGCTGCCACTTTTGTTTTTGGCATCTCTGGATTTAGTTTCCACTCTGCAATGCTGGAGGATAAAAAAACAAGTTTACCCCAAAATGAAGATGTTTCTCATTAACATATAGTTTTTTTTCCCAGACTGATTTAGTTTGAGTCACTGTTACGACTGAGATCTTTATTTTAGACTGCACATGAACGCATCTTGCTTTTTTGGTATAATGCATTGTTAACTTTTAAATTAATTACAAGTCAGCAGTTTTTTTGTTTCTGCACCAATGAATAGCTCATTATTCACTCCTGTACAGGGTCACGGGGAGCTGGTGATACAGTTAGAGGGTTTACTGCACTCTCCAAAAATCAGGACTTTTTATCAAAAAGAAAGTAAAAATAGAACAAACATTTGAAGTACTTTGAGTTACATACAGTAATTAAAATATCCCAAGACTTTCTAGGCAGATGGTGTCATCTGTTACCATGGCATCATTTTAGGAAGGTTTTAACTGAATGCTGCCCAACCTTAGTAAACAGCTGAGTCCGGGCTCTGCCACTCATCAGAAACACAGCTAGTCTGGTCAAAAGAAGAACTATAAGGTTCTGACATCATGATCAGAAAGCTCCTCCCACTCCAAGGAGGGCCAATCAGAGTCCAGCTCCATGAGGACTGGTGAGTATCAGAGTCACAAGACAAAAACAACAAAGATGCTGGATCAGAAAGAAAGAAGAACCGAGCTGCTAAGTGAGTCTCAGGCAGGTGAACCCCCCCGTGAAGGAGCAGGAAGAACCATCATGGAGGGATAAGGTCCTTCACAGTATCCACCAAGTGGTTTACATCAACAGATCCCAGTAGTGGCTAGAGAAGTCTGGACTGAAGGACCAGACAGAAGTTCTAATCATGGCAGCAAAAACAACAACAGAGTCCAAGTCTACCAAAACCAGACAGGACCCGGGACGTGAATAAAGAATCTGTGGAAGATCAAGGTCTCAGTTGGATCAGTGGTCATCTGAACCCTCAGTGCTGCGACCCCCCAACGACACCAAGATGTTTTAATTTAACTATTTTATTCTTCCACGTGTCACCATTCAGAAAGGAAACAATAAAAAAATAAAACTACTTTCTTAAAAGTAAAAAATGTGATTTTTATTTTATTTAACAAAAAACTGTTGACTTTAAACTTTCAGATTTCTTTCAGTCTTCAAACTCACTCTGCGTCCTAACGATGTTAATGAGGGACATCTTGCTTTAAACTCATTCGGCGCTGCCAGTTCTTCTCCTTCACACACGGCCACGTGAAACTAATTACAGGCTGTTTTTCTACAGTAGTCAGTTCAGTCATCACCAGCCAACACGAGGTCTTTTCAGGTCAAGATGAGTTAGCTGAAGTTACTGTAAAAAATAAACGAGTCTCAGCTCTGCAGAATATTTTCAAGCCGAATACGAGCCAGTTTTTAGATTAGCAAGTCATTCTTTACACAGCAGGAGCTTCACTGGAGCACATTGTTGCTTTGTGTTACTTCATGCTTCATCTATGCAGTGGGTTCTGTGCCGTGGGCATTAAACCTGCAATCACTCCAGCTGGACGGGGGATTTTAATACAAGATAAACATGAGATCATTTATCCTCCAGAACCTTCAGCTCTGATGAGGTGATCATAAAGTGTCATGAAGATGCTTCAAGTTTAGGAATCAGCTGAAGCTCATGTCACTTCTGCAAGTTGTGCTTAGACATATTCACTCAAATCCCTCTGAATCCCATTAGACCCTGGAAGTGGGCTCGTGACCAGCTGGGTTCTGGATGTGCTCCTCAAACGTCTGGGCCAAAACGAGCAAAATTTTCCGTTACGTTAGCAGCTACTGTTGACATGTCATGGCTTTAAGGGAAGCACTTTTCTGAGCTGGTGGAGATTAAACGGGACAGTGGAAGGCTGGAAGAGTCTGAACATCACAGAACAAACATACTCTCATTAACTGTTGGAGGTTTTGTCAACAAGTCAAACTTCAGCTAAAATTTGGCTCGACTACATCAGTTTTCTCACATTTTTACATTTAGAATAACTTTATATTGTAAAATGTTGCAACATGTGATCCAGATCATCCCAAAAAATCTACTCACTTCTTCCTTCAACCATTTCTGATCTTCCTTGAAAATTTCATTAAAATCCATCCAGAACTTTTTGAGTGATCTTGCTAACAGACAAACTAAAAAACAAACCTTGGTGAAAACAACCTGGTGGAGTTAAAAGGTTTTCGACACTGTGAGATGTGACTAATTGCTTTACGTTACATGCATTAACCTGCATGAAGATGTGGGAAGCAGAAAACAAGAGAACAGGTGGAACAAGTCAAACAGGAAAAAATGCTGTGGTTGAGCTGAGTAACAGATTTAAACCTAAAAAGTCATATTGCTGTAACGCTGCAGGAAGTAGTGAGTTAGTTAGATTTTATTACTTTTACAGAAACCTTTTATAGAAGGACTGAATTCATTGGAGTTTACTTTCTAAACAAATGTAATCACTATTATGTTTCATGCGTGACAACACTGAGATAAAACTCCTTATCATTTGTCCTCATTTGACAATCTGCCAGCGTCTGAGAGATGTTTAATGGGCCACATTGAACCAGAACGCAGGTGTGAGGCAGGTTCTGCGCGTTAAAGCTGCTGCGGCTTTAGATGACAAAACTAAAAGACAGTTTATAATTTCCAAATAAAAGAATTCGATTGTTTTTGATTGGCTTGTTATCAATGAGAGGATATAGATCCATGATCCAGGACTGAAACTCCTCCTAATAACATTCAGTGCTTATTTTTTATATTTTGCCAGTTCACTAAAAATATTTTCCCATGAACAAGAATGATTGGAGCTCTATCTCCCAGGCAACGTTTACAGTAGTTTCCATGTCACAGGAAGTTGGACTTCACATGATGGAGCTGCTAGTTTGGACAGCTGCAGTTTAAGTGTTATTATTTTTATAGATTTTACCATAAAATATTCAACTGAGAGTGATGATGTCACCCCAACCTACACACACACACATGCACACACACTACCCTTGACTTCCACTTGTGCCACTTACAGTTAAAGCAGCACTAAATAACTTTTCCGCTTTCGCACACACATGCACCGTTCCACAGTCTTGACTTCAATAAACAGATTTATAATTTATTTTTGTCTCTATATTTTTTCCATAAATACATTTTACCTATTAAATAAATTCTCCCAGGACAGGAACACTAAATATGATGTTATTTTTTACTTTCTTTTCATTGTCAGAGCGACAGGCAAATGTTTGGACACACCCAGAGGAGAAGGACCCAACAATGGCTGATAAGGACCCAGAGGGCTTTTATATAGAAAATATCAGGGAAGGATCATAAAAATATGTTTAAATAATTAACAGGAAACACTCACCATAAACAAGAATACTGTATAAACTTCTGATGACATCTCATTATGAAATAAGTTGTTAATTCGTACTATGGCGGCATTTTTCATCAGGGCAGCATAAATCATCAGAACACCACTTCTGGCTGAGACCCGAATTACTGAAGTTATTTAGTCTGTTGTAAAACCATTGAAGGCGCTCAGAGTGTCTAATATGAAGCTGAACATGTTTTTCGGTGAGTATCCATTTAGACAAGTTTCAAAACAGCAACTTACACTTTTAAAAAAGTTATTTTGTACTGATTTAAGTGTTTTTTCAGAACAATTTGTAGTTTTTCCCACAGTAACTGTTCGTTTGATGTTTAATTTCTGCTTTGTCAGAGAAAGATAAAGAGTCAGAAGTGTTGTTACCATGGTGACCCTAATGAGTCACTGGCAGCAGCCAAAATCATTTAATGGGATTTTTTTTCTTCTCACATTTCTAATATTTTCTTCATGGCCTATAAAAGTTTGTGGTACATAGAAATTCAGGGTGCTTGCTGCACTTTTTAAAAAAAAATTCTAGTTTATGTCACAACCTTTTAATGTTTTATATTTTGGCACATACTTCAATACAAGTTATTCAAACTTGACAAAGTAGCAGCTTTCAGTTGGATTTCTTCCATTCCTCAATTTTATGTCAAGAGAAAAATCTGGGTTCTGTCTCCAAAGCTGCAGAGCATCAAACTCATGCAGAGTCCAGAGAGTGGTGAGAAATCATGGAGAGCTTCATCATGCTTTGCTTTTAGAAATTCACCATTTTCCAGCCACAACTGTTCAGATGTTATGAGACATGAGATTAAATGGATCCACATGGACGAACAACAGCAGCCTGGGGCGACATTCAGAACACACCACGGTCCACTGCAGTCTATTGAAACATATTTTAAAGCATATTTCAGAAGGTGGAGAAACCTAAATGCATTTTGGTCAACAGAAATGGGTAATACAGTTCTTTTTCTTTCACCCACAGTCAGTAATTTTAGATTTTCAAAGGGATTTTCTGGTCCTCTGCTTTTTTTGCGGAGATACTTCAAAAGCAGATGAATTCTACTTTTTGTATTTGTTATTCAATTATTCAGGATTTACTGTTTTAAGTTTTAAATGTCTATAATTGAGCCAAATTTCTGTCAAGAAAAACTCTGTGTGAATTTGCAGTTTTCTTTTGTAGTGGAAGTAAACACAGAGTCCAGCAACAGCATCTGCCCTCACTTACAGAACCCAAGATTCGGTTCTCACTCCAAACTCCAGGGAGGGTCTTTAATATCCAACTGCAGAACGTGGAATATTTAAAACAGCTGTTTGATGTCGACAAAGTGTCAACTTCCTATGTGTCTTTCCCAGTTGTCGAGATATTTCCTCTCCTGTTATAGAAATACAAAACAGACACAAACCTCAACAGTGTTTTCATGTATACAACAGAATCTCAGAGTAAAGCCTGGAAACAGATATTTAACGTTGTCTAGTGTTTTGTTTTAAAACTTTAAGTTACTGTTATGGAGCGTGTCATAGTGGATACTCACCAAAAAACATGTTCAGCCTTCATATTAGACACTCTGGACCCTCTGGTCCCCCGTTATTACACTTAATAACTTCAGTAATTCGGGTCACAGCAGGAAGTGGTGTTCTCTAATTTATGCTGCCCTGAAGAAAAATGCCGCCTTAGTGTGAATTGACAACTTATTTCATAATGAGAGGGCATTAGAAGTTTATACAGTATTCTTGTTTATGGTGAGTGTGTCTTGTTAATTATTTAAACATATTTTTATGATCTTTCCCTGATATTTTCTATATAAAAGCCCTCTGGGTCCTTGTCGGCCATTGTTGGGTCCTTCTCCTCTGGATGTGTCTAAACATTTCTCTGTCACTCTGACAATGAAAAGAAAGTAAAAATAATATCATATTTAGTGTTTCTGTCCTGGGACAATTTGAGAGGTAAATTATAGAAACAAAAAATAAATGATAAATCCGTTTATTGAAGTCAAGACTACAGAACAGCACATGTGCAGAAGGAATCGGTAGCAAATCTCAACAGGTAGCATATTTCAACAGAACACCGGTTCCAGCAATGGCGGTCTGAGGCACGGCTGCAGAGACGTAATTTAGCACCGCTTTAACGGCTTCAATGAACATCGTCATGGATCTCGACATCTCGTTAAAAACATTCTGGATTATTCCATCTTTTTAATGTGTACTGATACTTCTTGTGATGATTACCATGTCTCAACTCTGTTTGCCTGTTCAGAACTTGCTCGAATTGCAAACTGCTTTCAAAATAAAAGCAGATTTCAACATAAAAACATGTATGTTTGTGAGGATTCAGAGTTTACTGTCATTTATTTAATCTCCAAATTCAATTTTTGGTAAATCCAAGATGGGTAAACACAAAATCCTAATTACAGTTTACGTATTTTTCAGAGGTGCTTAGATCAAACTTAAAAACGCTTGAGCATCACTACTAATAACCCAAAATGGCCACTGCCTCTGACATCAGCTTACTGTATTCAGATTTTACAGAGAACATCAGAAGGAAACAGTGACCATATTCTCACACTACCAGCAACACACTGGAATGCTAATTGTAAGCAAAACACATTGACAGTCTGTCATACTGAGTGACAGCTTAGGGAGATAAGGCCACACTGAACAGCTTGATGTGCTCAGCAGATAGAACGTGCACAGGACTCCAGTCAGGTTTCTTTTTTAGCTGCTTGTAATAGAGGAACAGCATATCGTTCTTTCCTCATATGACACACAAACAGTCTTGTTGATGATGCTTGGAGCGAGTGAAGCTTGTATTTTTTTATTGAAGCAACAACATGACTAACTGCCCTCCACGGGGCTGAGCCAAGCTATGGATTGCTCAGCGGAGAGTGGCAGCCTCAGCTGCTCGCCTTCATGCAGGATCCTCCGGGCATCTCGGTGCCCTTCGGGACGCCTCCTGTGGGTCTAAGGGTGAAAACTTCAAGCAGTTCAAGTGTTTTTTTCCTTCCTGGACCATAAATACACTGACAAACACATGCAACTACACGTGCACATGCGTGCTTCTCGATCCAGCTGGGACAGACACAAACAGAGGTTGTCTTATCTCTCATCTCACTGCTTTCTATCTTCCTAAAATGAAAAAAGCAGCTAGATGATAGAAATAATTATTACCCACATGAGGAAGAGCACCATCTCTTTTAGTACTGAAGTTGAATTTCATCCGGTGAAACTGAAAAACAACTTCATGCAATAAAACTCAACATAAAAACAAGTAAAACTACAATAAAAATAGTGAGAAACAACTATAAACAAATGATTAAAATAATGTTGAAGCTGAAATCTATGAAATAGTAAATAAAAATGAATTTTTAAACTGATTTAAAAACAGCAAGCGAGCGAGCAGAAAAAAACTCTACATCACCGCTAAACTTGAAACAACGTGTCTTTGGAAACAATAAAAGCATCAGATCAGCTGACCTGACCAGGGACGGAACACTTGAGAGGTTTAAACACAAATGAAACGTTTTCAAATGAATTCTTAGATAAACAGATGAGGAAAAAGTGACACTTTGAGTCAGTTACTAACAAACGAGCTAACGAGTTAGAATCAGACTGAGAACAGCACGTATTACTGACTGCTTTCACAGCCTGATCTGTGATGCTGCTTCTCTTGTCAGGATCAGAAGAGAAAAGGTGAACGCAGGATCACCTGCTGGTGCAACTGAGTGGAAACAACATCCAAACCAGAATCAGATGTTCTTTAGGTTTGATAAGAGGACTAAGTTTGCTGTTTGCTCATTTCTAAGACACTACTGGTGGTTGCTTTGGCTCCACCACCTGCTGCCTCTTACCACAGAGTTAAGTTACAAATGAAGTTGCAATAAATCGAATCCCAGCAGAGAGAAAATTGGCCCCACCACTCAGCCCACTGGCTCCGACACCGCCTGGCAGTTCAGGCCGGTCATTTATTTGGCTTTTGTTTTTAGCACAGAATTTTTCTAATCCCTCTGGTACTGATTCATCAAAACCTCATTATTGGAAACCTTGATCCCTGAACAATAATCTCCCTGGTGACTCAGACAGCTCTCAACAGTTCAACAAATTTAAATAACGAGCGGCAGGTCTGAGCCACAAACAGAGCGACTGCTGGTCTGTTCACAGTGTGCTACAGATCACACGTGTGCTGGAGATGCAAGTTTTAGGCAAAGTAGACCATGACAGTGGAGTCAAGTCCTCTTCTTTTTATAAAAAGAGAATATTTTAAAGATATATAAACTAAATCATTCTGATTAAAATCTGCCATTACAAGGATTTTGTCCCAGAAACCAAACAGACCATAAAATAAATTTAGGGGTTAAAGTAAAGAAGCATTAGTGAACCTAATAATGGACATTTATCTTCACTCATGTGCTGCAGTGAGTTTTTCAGGCTGTTGTTACTGGGCTGAAACCCAGCAGGTTACCTCATGGAGCAAAACACATGAAAAATCTAAATCCTGTTTCCCTTTCAGAACACAGGAAATCATTAAATATCCTGAAAAAGTGTCTGGCCAGTCTTTTAGTAAAGTAACTAATTAACTTATTTTGGATTATAACAACACAGACAGTTTCCTGCCTCATGTCCACAGCTCAGAGCTTCTTTTATAATAACAGCGACGCTCCTTCCTAATTATCAATTTCCTGTTCAATCAGATCAGAATGGCTCTGATGGTAAAGTTGTGGATTCACAATCTTAATAATATCAAAATATTGCTGTTAAATTAAAAAGAGGCTTTGATGTTTTACTGGTGAAGAAGAAACCGGACGCTAAATAAACTTCTGTTGCACCGTTCTTCATGCATGAAGATGTTCGACTTATTCAGAGACGAACTCAATCAGATTGGCTAAAGGTATCTTCATCATCATCATCATCATCAAGATCAGGAATGGATGTTACTACTATTTATTTTGGTTCAATATGTTATTTCAGAAACTGATTACAAGTTGTTTGATTGATTCTGATAAATGATCAATATACTGTCCAGCCCTCTGATGCACATGTAAAAACTATTTCAGAACAGGTGAGTATTTGACATTATTTGTTCCTGTTTTGTCTTTAGGGTTACGTAACTAGATGGAGTCTCTTCTTCTTCAGCATCACCCTGATGTTCAACATGTTTGTGGCTTCTAACTGATTTTTCTAGCTTTACCGGCACGACAAGCTCAAACCTGGATTTGTTTAGAGGAATGTGTCATTATGTCCTACAGTTGGAAGAACAAAACCCCCAAAGATCCTGGGTTGATGGTATTTCACTGTAGGAGGAAATACACTGCAAGAAAAATCCCCGTGTACATTTTGGATATAACTATTTAAATATGGAGAGTAAAGGCTAAAAATAAGTGAGATTTTCTGCCAGTGAAGTTAGTAACTTACGCTTGAAATAAGAAATCTCTTATGTACATGTGCTTTTAATGCAAAATAATAATAAAAAATAAATCTTCAAACACACTGGCTCATTGTTCGGAACCAGATTTTTCATGTTCTGTTTAATTGTTAGCTTAATGTACAGAGACAGATTAAAAACAACCTGAAGGCTGATACTCAGCCGAATAAATTATCATAACTATAATTTCATATCTAATCTTATAAAGTAAACGCACATTTTTGAGTAACAAAAAGCCGCAAGTGAAACTGAATCTCTCTGTTCCTTCGTTTGTAACAAACAGGTGCAGCTTTTACTGCATCCTCAGTAATACTTAGGAACACACTGACCAGCTATTTGCTGACATGAGACAATCTCTAATAAATGTTTCAGGACTTTTTTGGCTCTCTTAATTTTCCTACTAATTCCATCAGGCTCTGCGCTCAGAGCTCGTATAAATCTCCTGAGCCCGGAGACCTTTCTTGGGTTCCCACCTTTCTTGCCTATTGCTGACACAAAGTCTGAAGGGTGCGATTGGGATTCAAGCCCGTCAGAAACATCAAGAAGGTGATAATAGGTTCTGTGCAGGGGTCATGAAACCCTCTGGGGACGTGGGCAGCTGTCATGTCTACATGTTCATCTTCTCAGGCTAAGTTCAGTCCGCCGTGTTGACAACAAAACCACAAGAGGGGTATCCATCGTATGTTGGAGAGGCGTCAGATAACTGGACGTTTATGGTTATGGTAAAGGACAATGCAAACATTGGTGGCATAGCGAATGTCTTTTCACTTTATAACCCAATGTGATCATTTATGGCGCACGATAGCCAAAGTGAAAGGAAACGAACTTGTCATTAAACCCTAAAATATAATGATCGTAAACACTTGATAGTGATAGTAGTGCTGAGGGATTTATGGCTGTTGAAAACACATGTGCTCTACTCTACGCACTAAGATCCATGACATAACAATGCCAGGAAAAGATCAGTTTTACACCAAAGTCCTGGCGTGATGATCATGAACATCATGGGAAATTTGAGAAACTCGTTTAAGGTTTGCCTCAGTTTACGTTATGCTAATTTAAATTTTGACAGCTGTGGTAAGAGTTTAGATCATTAATACAAAGCTAGCTTGGAGAAACAGGAAGCTAAAGCTATTGCTGTTGTGTTTATCTGAGTATAAATAAAAAAACTAAACTAGAACATAATCCGTATTTAAAAATGGTCTAAAACAAGCTGCAAAAATGCGCAAGAACTGGATAACAGGACACAAAATTCTGGGGTACCTTAACCGGAACTAGACCTTAAATTTTCTAGCCCAAATCCCAGTGGTTGGGCATACAGTGCCGCCCCAGGTGGATCAGTGCCGGTCCTCTAAAAGAGACAATGGATGGAAGCATTTCTGTTCAAAATATAAAGGTAGAAGATTAAAAACTCAAAAAGAAACTCTGATCTCGCATGTATCTGTCTTCTGACGGTTTGGAGGCAGATCCCAGTGGCAGCACTGACCCTCTTGTGATTGGTCATTTTGAATCAGTCACGCCCACATGATGAAGTCTTCAGTCCAGAACTGGAACACAAGTCCACTCAGAAAGAAATAATGTGAAGATTCTTCTTAAAAAGTGAAGACTCCCTCACATCCGTATGATTTATTTGATTAATCTTTTTTTTTCCACACATAACAACAGTGATACAATATCTTAATATGGTAACAAGCATTTTGGCCAGAACAAAATCTTACAGGCCACACAAAAGAAAGACAAATAAATGGTCTGACAAAGAGAAATATATTTTCAGTTCATGTCTAAAACCTGCACTTCTATTTGCACTAATGTAGATAATATTTACACATTAAAAACATGAAGTTCTACAATTTACCTTTACCATCTGGAAATCATTCAAAATAAAACATGTGATGCAGATTTACAGACTTTACAGTTATTTTTTAATTCAGCCCATCTTGGGCATTTTTCCAAATTCGTTTCATTACAAGGCAGAAAAAAAGATGTTCTATAGTTTCATTGTCAGCACAAAAACTACAAAGATCAACATGAATCTATTTGACTAATAACCTGATTGGACTTTGTGTTACGGAGGTGAAGACCTCATCATGTGAGCATGACTGATTGTAAACGACCAATCTGCCATTTGGATCTGCTTCCAGTACGTCAGAAGTCGGACGCATGCAGATTTCTGTTTGAAGACGCAGAGTGTGCACTGTGCACGCATAAATGGTTGAATTGTTTTTCCATTGACTCTATGGTTTTCTGGCCAATTGTAGACAGTAACCAGTAACCAGCTTCAAACGCTTGACTAGAAATGACTCGAGTTTATCCAATAAATACTAGAGTGTCTTATTTTAAGGAGTAGAGAACATGTTCAAATATAAAGCTTAGAAATCTGCCTGAAATATTAGAAACCCCAAAAGTGAATTGATGTTATTTAAACAACCATTGCAGTCAGTTTAATTCAGTTTTTCTACAACAAACCTTAATTTGCTTTCACCTGCCAGAAACACTTTCTTTGGAGTTAAGACTCTATTTTCTCTTTTCTCATCCTAAAAAAAATTGGGGGGATCTCCATCAACCTTGCAAAGTAAGAAAAATGACCAGCGTTTGGTAGGAAGAGGAACTGGGAAACCACTCAGCTTGAGATGAAAAGTTCTGACACAGATTCAATCTGTTGAGCAACAGTAATTACAAAAGCTTCTTAAACTGGAAAGCAAAGAAAAGAATTAGGCAACAGTCTTCCTATCCATCCTGTACTGCTCGCCCAAGGTCGGGTCCCCGGGGCCGACCCAGTACTGAAGCAGGGATGTAGTTGTTATACAGTATATGCTGTAACTTTTTATACTGGAACACAAAATTAAAAACTCTGTAGTAAAATTTCTGTACTATTGTGAAAGAAAGTTTTTCTTTTACTCTAGTCTCAGACAGCAACTCAGAAAATAGCATGTGAGTGATAAATTACGAGTTCATTAAACAGTTTATCTACTCAAGATGTAATCACAACCATGTGGGTTAGACTGAGGTGATGTTACGCAGAAGAAATGACTTTATTCATCAGATTTTATTCAGCTGGGAGCAATTAATGGAAAAACTACTAGCATAAATACTTAAAAATATAACCAAACTCACTGATACATCAAGTCATTTCTAACAGGCCTTCTTTAAAAAGGCATAGGTGACATATTACTCATGATCTTCCACAGTCCTTCACCCTGCAGGGATTTAAAGTGCAGTTATTAGAACTGCTGTTGAAGCTGTGTGTGTTCAGGCATGCCAGCAATGAGACGGACAGCTCTAACAGGTGGACAGGATATAAAGTGGGGCCCACGCTGAAACCTTTTATCCATGCACACAGTGAGAAAGTGGTGTCAGAGGGATTGCCCAAAATAGCTTGTGTCTTGACAACAGTGATATGATTCAGAGCTGCTGTGAGAGATGGATCAGAAGAAAGCAACACAAGGCGCACTGCAAAGCGGAGTCATCACACGTCTGGCTTTCAGCACACGCCGTAACAAGGTTCTACACGGCAAGCGGAGAATTATTCACTGGGACTGGAAACATCAAATGTCTCTGTATGGAAATACAGTCGGTTCAATAAAAAGAAAATATTTGGTTGTGATGGGTGACACGCGGTTATAAAGATAATTAAACAGCAACATGCAAAATTGTGTTTTCCATTTATGAGTTTAAGGCTATAAAAATGAAACCACAGAATAAAACCCCATCAGTTCCTTTTTGATCAGCGTTAGATGAAACTTCTTGGTAAGAATTAGAAAAAGGTTGTGGTTAATACCAAAATACTGATCGATCAATTAAGTAATCAGGCCAATTCTTGATGTTTCTTATAACAATGAACATGGGCGGAGCCTGAGCAGATTGTTAGCTAACAAACAGGCACATCTGTGTTGTTACCCGTGGCAGGACACCCAAGCAGCACTTCACACAACAAAGATGCCTTTTATAGCAGAGGCACTTTATTTGGCACAACAAAGGTAGAAAGAAAGTTGAATGGAAAACTGCAAATCTCACTCTTACCAGGATAAATAAGTCTTTAATATTTAAAAATCAATGAGGTTGATAGAAAGTTTTTATTGTTATTGGTATGATTGTTTATCAGACATAATGAGTATTTGCAGATATTTCTCAAATTAACGTTGTGCTTTGTTTATTTTTTCAAAATCTAATGAATTTAAAAATAGTATAAAGATAAATCTAACAAACAGGATTCGGTTTTAGATTTTGGTTATCTGGATTTCTGATATCGTCCTCTGAGAAACAAGTTCAGGTCGAGCACATGGAGATACTTTTACACAAATCTGTTGTTAGATCAGCTTGTTGAGACTGTCAAGGTGTCAAATAATAATAATTCAATGAGCACTTAGGTTTCAATGCATTCATAGGAAAATGTGTGGGGAAAGTATCATTACATCCTCCTGGAGGCACTGCGTGAGAGAATTTTTATTTCCTCCTATCTATCCCCATGTGTCACTTTTTATTCTTATTCGTGAGTCTTATCTCAAACCTAGCACCGAAAAATGGCTGCCACGGAGAGAGAGGCGTCTACGCTCTCGTCCAAGTCCAATTTCTTTTATTATGCAAATGATACTTGACCAATAAAACTGATTCTGATTACAAACAAATCCTCTAAAATTCTGGTATGTGACATAAATACGTTAATCAACGTTAACACCCGGGAAAAATGACCCTCGGTATATTTATTTATTTGTCTTGAAAATGTTCCGTTTGGAACAAAAACATTCTGCTATCTCTATCTTATTTTTGCTCCATGTTTGTGTTTATTTATGTAGGAACAACATTATGGAAATGATGCAGCGTTTAACTGGGAGCGTCTGAAGCTGCTGTAAAACACGAGTGATAAGTTGGAAAGTGGAGTTCTGGAGACAACACAGGCAGCTGAGTGAGTCATGTGACAGTATGAGTAATGAGATTACAAGTATGTCAATATTGTATTTAGACAACATTACTATAACCTATTAGTTTATGACTGTTACAGAGAAAAGCACGAACAAAAGTGAACACAACACTTTCCAGGAAATAAAATGCATCATTTTCCTAAATGACATGTGAATGAAACATGACAACGAGTCTGTTTTGAATCTAGTTCCTGCAGTAAGATGTTTATTTATATGATATCATGTAAATCATGTGTGAAGTCGCTGTTTGATCTCTGCGCGTCCCCGTATTGCGCGCCCCCGTTCAGCGCCTGGGACGCACGGAAGGAGGAAGGAAATTTGACGCTCTGAGCAGCTCTGATTGGACACACCTCTCTCTGAACACCGCAGACCTCAGCAGAGACTCAAACCCACACAGAAAAGTTGGACACAGCAGAACAGAACCGGAGCCGAACTCATTCTGAGAGAATTCTTCCACCGAGGCGTCTGAATGCGACGCGACGAAACGGAACGACAAAAGCCGACCGGTAAGCAGTTTCTTTTATCTCCAGTGTTTTTATTGTTTTAATAAACTCGGGTTTATCATCACGAAGAGGTAATTTCGCAGCACATACTTTTTAGGGGCGCTAAATGATTTACGGAATTAAGATTAGGACAAACGGAGTCGAGATGTCACCGTGTCATCTGGGTGGATTTAGGATGCGGACTCGTTCTGGGGTGATGCACAGACCCAGGACCCGACCCAAGTCCGGTGCTTCAGTATTTAGTTGGTTTTCCTCCAAAGTGAATCTCAGATCAGCAGATTGTAGTGTGGCGCTCAGTTAAAAATGAAGTATTTAATTAGACATATGAAAGAATGCTCTGATTATAGGCTTTACAGAGTCCGTCCACCCCCCCACCTACAATAAACAGCTCAAACCCTCCATCAAACATGCCAGCAGCACATAAAACGCTCATCTTTGGGAATTTTCTGTATCCAGTGTGAATCTATTTCTGGAGATGGAAAAAGTTTGAGAGCATCCTCCTTTTGGCTGCAGGATCCTGGTGGAGGTCGATCCTCTTTAGCAAACACAAGCCGCAGACAAAAATCAAACAAATAGGTGTAACTGTGTGAAAATATGCCGGAGCTGCACTTCAACTCAATTCTTTCCATTTATAAAAAACACAGATCACCCAATTTGGAAGCACATGTGGAATATTTCAGCTTGAAAGTCTCAGGGACATTGTTGCCATGACAGAATATCGACATCTTTCATTTGGAGTCTTCATCTAACCTGATCTGCTGGTGCCTTTATGTTTAAAACACCTGTGTTGAGACTATGGAGGCATAGTGAATCTCATCCAGCCTCAGGAGGAGATGCAAACAACCCAAATATATAATAAAAGCATCAGTTTTGCCATGCTGTCCACAACACACCAAAATAGAGAAGACCTTTAAGCTAATGAGAGCGGTGGCGATGACAGGCAGGATGCTTCTGTTGCCGGCAGCAGTTTTCCGTACAACCCACCTCACATTCATCATCTCAGCAGCGGCAGTTAACAACTGATTAGTGTCATTAAAGGGAAACTGGATGGCTGGGAGATCTTTTCACAAACAGACCTCGTTGACTGAAAGCTGGACTCCGTGTTAGCAGTTGGTGGAACGTTGCAGGTTGAGGGATGGAGTAGTGAAACAGACTAACGATGCAGGAAGTCTCTCTATCTCCCAGATGACTGACAAAAAGGGGGTTTTAAAGAAGAAGGAGGAAAAATAAACCAATTCATGTCATGATGGAAACTCCCAGTTTTATCTTCCCAATTGTTGCCAGCAGATTTTGCTATTTACCAACTACCTCGGGAATTCTAATGGAGCCTGCCACATTTCAGAAGCTGAGCGTCCTGCTGATGACAGTTGGTGGGGCTTTTCTGAAATAGCAAACAGGGGGCGTCTCAGGGGCACGTATAGATAGCAAATGTGATTCCAGCTGCCACTGCGGCATCCCAGTCTTAATGACGGTCGGCTGATTGAGCCAAGCGTTTCTCTTCAAAAAGCTTTGAGCTGCGTATCGAGTTGCAGCACCATTGTTGAGTGCTGCTTTTTGCTGTTACATGAAATAAACAGCTGATGGGACGACACAGCTGTCACCGTGTCTTAGTGATGAGTCTAACTGTGTCTTTCTTTTTTGTTTTATTGCTTTAAGTCAAGACGTGTCTGACTCTCGTACTTATCTCTGGGTTTAATCCAACAACTCTAGACCTGCTTTTCAAGTTTCGCACTTTGTTCCCATCAGCGCAGCTCGCTTCCTGTTCTGCGTTGTAAAATTTACAAGGTCATAAATGGCTGTCCAGAATGTTTCTATTCAGTTTTCTACATGTTTGAATTATTATTAATATACTGTATATATACCAACAAATACAGGAACATAAACTATGCCCAGAGATCCAAAATTTGGATTTAAAAAATTAGGAAATATATTACATAGAAAAAAGGTGTTTATAAATTAAAGTCCTGTCAGTAGCACAGTAAGCAGTAAGCAGGGATGTATGTCAGTAGGTTTGCTGGTGTGCGGAGTCGTAGTTGTGAATGATTAAAGAGCACGCTCACCACAGACTTTCTGAGAGGCTGAAATCTCAACAAATACACTGCAGACCACACAGTGAGTAGCACAGACAGCTGCAGCCGGTTATGAGTCCAGCAATCAGTGTAAAACATTAGCGACAGGTTGGGTCTGTTCACTTCTACAACCTAATGGGACAAGCAGAGTCTCAACTGGACCCTTCAAACACATCCTGTACTGCACTGAGCAAAATCCCGCTTCTAGGAACGTAAGAGCATTAGCATAGCTTTGCATACTGCTGCTAACAGTTTCTACTAAACAACCACCAAAAAGTTTCAGGACTGTTTTGAGTCTTATTGATATGAGACTTTTTAAAATGTTACAGTTGATAAATTAAATTCAGATTAATTCTCTGTAAATAAGAGTTTTCCTCACCAGCTGAATTTAGAGGTCAACAGCGGCCTGAATGAAGCTCGAAAAATTCTGTTTGTACATTATTATGCTTGTTCATGTAACTTTGTCCTTTGCAACATGAGATAAACTCTGCAAACTGAAAAAAAAAACCGTCTTTTAACAATATCTGAATGTCCAGTCTCAAAATATGCAAAGTAAATTTGGGAGATAATGTACTGAGTTCTGCTAGCAGGAAATTATTATCTGAAAGCCAAAAACAGCAAGCTGCCAGCAGAGAGGAGGGTGGAAAGTTCATCAAGCATGAGGTAGAGACGAGAGAGGATAGAACTGTTTCAGAACTCGCCAAAATAGTAGCGAAGATGCAGACCAGGACCACCACATGATTGTAGGGGGAACATTTGAAATCCTGATCACGTCCCTTCTGCAATTTCCTCCCACAAAAATCCCTGAAGTAAAAGAGATCACTTATTTGATCCCCAGCTTTCATACATGCAACAAATTTACAACAAATCATGGACTCTGGACTTCAACAGGAACTTGAAACTCTTGCGGTTGAGTCCAGTTTGGGATTTATAAGAGACGCCCTGGAGGAGTTTGATGCAGTTTAAAGGAATTCAACCTGAGCAGAACAAAAGCGAGTTACCTTGTCAGAAGGACTAATGAGATGTTTGCCCATCAATCAGCTGGTCTGATGGTTGGGGGGGTTAAACATTTACTAGTGTCCATGTGAAGTTTGACTTTAACTGTAAAGTATTACCAAAAATGCAAACCCAAATGAAAATAAGAGGAATTCTGTAAATGCTCCATTGATTTGTCACATATTGAACTAACCAAAGTATCTTGTGGTAACTTAAAAAAAAAAAAAAGAACCACCTCTGTTCTATTTTAACCATCAAACGTGTTGCTGTTCCACTAAAAGTTTTTCATACCAATTAAGGAATTGGAAATGTAAAAGCTTGAGAGGCTTTAACATTTTACAAAACAACCTTTGAAGGAGATGTTTAGTTAATCAACAATCAGGTTATTTCTTCTTTATGAATGAGCAGTCAAATGAGCGACTGACGACAACCCTTTATGCAAACGATCAGAGACTAAATAAACCTTGTGTTTAAATGTTCTGCACTACACGCCGCCACCTTCGCCTTTCACAGCTGCTCAGCGTGGGCTGCTGTGGAGATCCATGTCAGATGGTTTATATCTCTGTTGATGTTTCAGGGATTTCCTTCTGAAAACACCTTGTAAATGCTTTTTATTTAACAGGTGCTTTGAATAGAGGATTTAACCAACTTTCAGTTATTTATCTGGTTTAATTTGTTTTTTTTCATGCAACACTAACTCCACTGTGTAACACTTTTGTGCGGCAGTTTGAGGTTGGCGGAGTGCCGTGATGTCCAGGTCAACAAAATCCAACTCCAGATCTCGGAGTCGCTCGAGATCCCGATCAAGATCCCGATCGAGTTCTCGGTCCAGAAGTCGCTCCAGGTCCAGGAAGCACCGTTACAGGTAGGAACCATCGCCCGTTCTGAAGCATCTCCCGGCTGATTGTGGCTGTTTACTTAACTGTGATACCAATGTTCTACACAAACAGACTTGCTACACACGAAGAAATCAGAAGCTCAGAAAACCATGTTCTGATGCTGTCATGCATCTTTTAACTCAAATCTAGATTTTGGAGATAAAAAAGTAGTTTGTTTCTGTTATCCACCGAACTGGACTTTCTCTATATTGCTTCAAAATGACTTATGAGTTGGCGCTAAATAAATAAAACTGAACCGAATCCACAGATCTTCTGATGGTTCCCTGCACGACCTCATCTAGACCCGCCTTTAATGAGCACTGATCCAGATGGATCAGAGTCTAACCCAGAACTGTAAGGTGGCTTCAGTTAAAAAGGAAATTAAAGTTTGGGAAAGGGTTTGGATGTTGAATTTAGTCCAGTCCGGTGACTTGGGAGTAAAGGTGTTTTCATGAAGTGGGAAAACATTTGCATGTTACTTAACCTGAGAGGAATATTTAAATGTTTTTCAAGCCTCGATTCAAGAGGGCAGCACTTGTGTTGGACGAGCGTGAGGAGTGAAATGTGTGTTTGAAAGAAACAACAACCCTTCACAGGTGAATTTGCTGTTTCTGGCAGACTGATGCTCATTTCCTGGCTGCTCATATTAAAACTGGAACATTTAGCAGGACGATCAAGTGAGTTAAAAAGACAAGCTGCAGAAAATCTTTCTGTAAGCTGAAGTAAGATACAGCAAACAAGCTCAAACTACTAAAATTTTGATTATTTTCAAAACCCTCCTTGAATCTTGTAGAGAAGCAAGAGAGTGGCAAGTATCGAGTTAAAGGTTTTTTATTTTTTCTCTCTTTAAACGGACCATGTGACTCTGTGCTTCACCCCAGCTGTCCAGAGTATCTGTAACTTTGTGTAGTGAGTGTGCAGCGCTGCTCAGAGCGCTGCGTCGCTCTCTGTCTCTGCCTTTTCCAATGAAAAAACACTCTGGGTGAGTTATGAGATTTTTTTTAGTTCATTTGTCTGGTTTCAAATATCTCTGCATGGACGTTGGCACTGCCAGATTATTATTCTGCACTACAGTGCCTTGCATGGATGTTGAAATGTTCAGTTTCATGAAGGTTATGTATTGATTCAGTAGTCACCATGTTCACATAGAACGTCTCCAATTTTTTTTAAACGTTTGACGAGGAATAATTAGAAGTAGCTTATTTACATCTTCCCAAATCTGATTATACACAATTCAATTTAAACAGTTTGGTTAAAATAAGAAGTTAAAGAAAGAAAAGTAACATAGAACAAAATAGACCACATAACGAGTCTAGTAAAGACAAACATCATACTACTATCATTCTGTGGACTGCAAACATACTGAAAGTGAGCTTGTGTAGATTCTCAGTTGTCCAGAACATGTCAATCCAAAAAAGGCAACTTTTTTCGTCTCTTGAAAATGTTTAATCTCTCATCCAAAAGACTTTGTCATTTTTAATCAGGTTTGGGAGTTTCAAGTTTATAAGTAGTTTGGACCAAGCAGTATGAATAACCTCATTAAAATCACATTGGTTTCTTCCACACTCGTCCCATCAAGGAGTCGTTACGTGTTTGTTCCCTGGGACTGAATGTGTGGCTTCCAGCCGATTTTATGGTCCAAGATCACATTTCATTCACCTTTTCTATTGTCGCAATATCAATATTTCTACTTCTGATCTTCTCTTACAATTTCTGAATAACGTGGATTTACTTTTATCTAAATTTAAAGACAGTGTATTTATATCAAACCACTTTTTTATTTTAATAATTTCATTTGTGGTCACCTCTAAAACCTGGTGCAATTCCACAACAGACAAGAAAACATTTGTATCATCTGCAAACAACATTAAATTTAATCATTTTAATCCTTCAAATTGATCATTTATGTACATAATAAACATTTTTGGACTGAGAACTGATCCTTGAGGTATCCCACATGTAATATTAATCAGTCCAGTTTGATACTGATTTATCTAAACAAATGATTGCCTCTTCATCAAATGTGTCAAATGTTTGCAATCTAAAACAGTCCAAATATATTTTAATAGTAATCCATTCTGTTATGTCTTATAGCAAGTTAGGGCTGTTGATCTGTTAGTTCTAAATCCAAACTGCTTTTCTCTGAACAACTTTTGCAATGAAAAAACAAAACAAAAAGAGAAATTAAAAACGTGCCTTAATGGATTCACAAAACCATCAGTTACACGCTTCACTGTTACATCAACATCATTCCAGTCTGTATGAGTTTAATTCTTAAAGTCAGGTTGGGTTTTATGTAAAGATTTTCATTGGGAAATCTGATCTGTTACCATTTTCCAGCTCCATAAAACTTGACAAAGACAAACTGTGCAGTGAATATTCAAACAGCTTGAGCACTGTGATAGCTGTAGACATTTTTAAACTCCTAAACTAAAAGGGGTGGAAAGTTCTAAAAGTAGCATTCAAATGTGGTTCCAAATGCAGGAACATATTTTTGTGATTAAATTCGGAGTAAATAAGAAAGCATAATGAAATAAATTTACAGCGTCAGAAGGGCGATAAAAGAGGAAAACTTTTGAAAAAATTTTAATGTTCTATGTAAACATGGTGAATACTGGACATGTCTGAAATAAATAAATCAAACTGGAACCTGTTAAAAGTTCTGCTCTGAGTAGAGAACCATCAAAGTGCAGCAGAGTCACCATGTGGATGAATCTGAAACTGCAGCCTGACTCAACGAGACCCTGTTTAATCTGTTTTTCTACTCTCACTACTCCCTTAACCCAGATGTTATATACAAACATATGTTTTACCACTTACAGATGATTAATTGCCGAAAGAACAACTGATTTTAAGCTTCTGTTTTATGGTTGATGTTTTGTCTCCATATGCTAGAACGATAAAACTAATCTGTCACCTTTAAATTAGTTTTTAGTTTCAAAATATTTCATTCAAAATTGTTTGTCCAGGTTTTATGCAAAATTAATTTGAATACACTCCGATTTTTCAAGATTTCAAAGCATGTTTACATGCATTGGCCTTTATTATATGCAGCTTCCATTTAGGTTGAAACTAGAAATCTATACCGAACCCACAAACAGGTGATAAAGGTTAAAAAAAGCTGCTGCCAGAACTGTTTTATTACATGATTCTACATGTTCTTATAGCTCTGCTGAAGTAATAAAACACTGATCATTAAATATATATTACCTCAGTTTGTGTTTCATGATGGTGGCGAAGTTCTCGTCTAACATGGGGGTCTGAAATCATATGAGTTGAGACCGTGTTACTGTATAAATGTCTGCTGCCATGAATAAATGGTATTTGCTACAATGTTTTCAGAGTTCTTAGACATAATCCACATTTTGTCTTTTGCTGGATTTTTTGTGTGATTTAACTGTATATGGACGGAGACAAAAACAGGGAAACCAGAGCATTGATGCAGGTTCGGCTTTGGTCAAGAGTCAAGCTTGATGTTGGCGTGTGGCCGATTGAACTAAACACTGAGCAAATAGTGTTTTATTTAATAATAATTAATAACATCGTAGGCTGAATGGATTGAGCTCCAGCCTGACAGCTGATGTTTGCTGGTTTAGGATTCAGCTTGATTTGCACACTGTAAGCTGAGACTTTGTGCCCAGTGGGTTGAGCTATTGCCGTTCACAATAAAAAGGATTTCTCACAGTCTTTCTGCTGGTTAGAAGTGATAAGAACCTAAACCATGGCAGTGAAATGCTCCTACAGTGTAAAACAGCTTGCAGATGATGTCACTGCAGCGGTCAAAGGTTGGGATTTTCTCCTGCTGTATATATATACTTGTGTTATTTGAAATTTCACCACATGCTGTCGTCTCTCTGTATGTTTTAAATAGCTCTAGATCTCGGTCAAGATCTCATTCACCATTTTACAACCGGGAGAAGAAATATCCAAAGTCGTACCAGAACAGCCGGGAGTTCCGGGGATACAACCGCGGCTTCCGGAGGCCCTATAATTTCCGCGGCCGTGGAAGGGGTCAGTTTCCTCGTGGACGCTACCAGCGTGGTGGTGGTGGGGGATACTACTACTATAACAACAACAACAATAACAACTTTCGCCCAAACTGGAAGAATTACAGGCAGTATCCCCAGAAACAGCAACAGCATCAGCAGCAGCAGACAAATCATTCACGAGGACGGTCCCACAACCAACAGAAACACTCAGGCAGCCCCCCTCAGGATCAGTCTCACCACTCTGACAGATCCTCGTCTCCCTTATCCAGACACTCGAACCATTCTTCCTCCTCATCGCACTCTTCCTCTCCAAAACGCAGGCCAGTCTCGCAGCTGGCAAATCAAAACTTTAAAGATGTCAGCGAGCAGCATCAGGCCTCCATGGAAGTACAGAATGGAGGAGGGGGGGTTGAGGAGCCAGTGGAGCATGGTGGAGGACTGGCAGGAGATGCTAGAGAAGGTGCAGACTGTGGGAAAACTGAGAGGACTTGGCAGAGCCTGACAGACTGCAGCAGTCCAAAGAAAAGCAGTCCTTTGGCCAGCACTGGTGTTATTGTTGGTCAGAGTAGCCAAACTACAAATCAGTCCAGCCCCCTTAAAATCCCAAACAACGCCAGCAACGGCTCCCCCATGTGGGAGAAGCCATCCAGTTCATCCTCAACAAAGAAACCCTCAAACGAAGGTCTAAATCCAATGCTTTCCAGCTTTGACTTCTTTTCCACTGAAGAATACGCAGATGGAGATAAAACAGCAATCTCCATTGCTTTCAAGAAGTAAGACATCAGTTCTCCAGCTGTTGGTTTCTTCTGTTAAACCTGCACTGTATTCATGTTTGAGTTTTTCTGTTTCCATAATCATTCTTCTTTCACAGATTTTATTGTACAGTTGCGTTTCCAGCAGTGTGGCCTGTTATATAGATCTCTCTCTCTCTTTTTCAGGTTTCTGGAGGAGCGAAACAAAAAAGCTAAATGTGTTCGGGAAAATGGCAAAAACGCAGAGGCAAATGATGTGAATGGTGAAAAAGATCAGCTGATCAGGAAAGCCTCAGCAGATACACCTGAGTCTATATCAAAAAAGCAGAGAGACAACAGTGAGAGTGAAGTGTCTCTGAACAGCTTTTTGAAGGCCTCTCCGTTCTTATCCACGGAGATGGAGGAAGATGATGGGAGGATCTTTAAGCCTTCTTTAAAATCCCTTCACAAAGAGTGGCGTAATGGTGATGAATCCTGTAAACCAAAGAGCAAAGATCCTTATTCAGCCCAGAAACTCTTCGAAGAGTGTTTTGGCAGGTGGCAGAATGCAGCCTACTCACAGTTTGCACTTGGTGATCTTGACACCACAGTAGGGCAGACGTATGGAAAGCAGGATAAAGCCATTGCTGCTGCACTTGCTAAGAAAGAGTCAGCAGGAAAGTTTGATGAGATGTCCCCAGGGACGAGCTGTAACGTGAGAAAAATGGCAACATTTCCATCTGATCCATCTTCTGAACAACCTCTGAGGCGAAACTCTGAGCGAGAGTCTTTTACAGTCAGAAGAGAGGAACCGCCTTTCACGTGCTCAAGGAAACAGGAAGCAAAATTTAATGTCAGAATGAATTTTCTTGGAGATGGTCGAATGAGGTGAGCATCATGAACTATTTGAATGTTTTCTCCTTTAGTCCTATTTCTAAAAGGCTGCCACGCTGCGTGAGGTGTCTTAAAACTAAATGCAGTAGCTTCACTTCTACATGTGCTCATTTTAAATGAGATGTTAACAGCATGATGGTAAAGGACGAGTTTATTATTGTTTTATATCACAAGCGTGGTCTGGAAACTAAGGTCACCTAACTGATGTAGACTGAAACAAACTGTTTTGTTCTTTACGTTTGTCCTTAAATATAAATGTTTGAGTCATCTGACTTCTTCATGTTTACATGTAAACACGTTTGTCTCCATGTCATGGAGTTAAAACACAACTTGTGTTGAAGCAACAGTTTCAGCACTCCATGTCAAGAACAAGACTATGGCTGAACTCAGGTGCAGGTGGAGGGGTGTGGCTTGGCTGAAATAGTACATCTTTTTTAATAATAAAAAGATGCAGCAAGCACAACAGCACCCTGGTGAGTTAGTGTCCAGGGAGGGATCAGACAGGCTGTGGTCAGATGAACACTGATCCGCACACTGTGAAACAAACTAGGGCTATGACTGGAACAAGGACACAAAACTTAAACAATAATCTGGCACCGAGCTGCTGCCAGATCTTAACCAGAGACAGGTGCAGACAATGACTTGATAACAGGAAGTGATAGGACCAAATATTGACCTGCTAAAAACAATAAACAATGCTACCACCTAACTAGAAATAGAAAACCCCCACATAACTTAACACTGCAGTGATAAAATAACTAAAATCCTAAACAATGACTAACAAGCTGTGGGAAACTTAAAACGGAGGCAGACATGGATCATAACACTCCAGGCTTAAACAGGGATTTTTTTCCTCCTAGAAATTATGATTATTTTCCTTTAGTTATACCTGATGGTCTAAAAGTCTTCCATTCAGGTTGAAATTCTTAAGAACTTTTAATTATATCACTGTAAATGCTAAAGCAATGATTTTTCCCCAAAGTTAAACCTAAACTATTTGTCTACAGAGTCAGATTCTGCACATCTGCTGTCAGAACTCCAGATGTTCTCTCTGGCATTACAAAGAAAACATTTGCTTGTTGGAGTTGTACTTTATTTCCTTACATATGGGTTTGAATGAAACTGCTAACTGTTGTGTTCTGATTTTCTTTACATGTTACACAGCATCTTTGGTGGAAACAGAGTTGTAATGAGATTTTTCTGGGATCTTTGTTCTAAAACTGAGTACTGAACAAAAGCATCTGTTTTTATTATTTCAGCTCTTCAGATATTTTAGCTGAAGAGCGGCAGCTGTCTCAGGACCTTGTGCAGTCCTCCAAAAAGCCGCAGGAGTTTCGCTCCATCTTTCAGCACGTTCAGGTTGCTCAGTCACAGAAAAGCCCCTCTGAGCTGTTTGCTCAACACATTGTCACCATTGTGCATCACGTCAAAGGTGAGTCATGTGTTTCCACAACATGTTTGTCTCAGTAAGACTCAGATTCTTCAGAATAACGCTTTACAGTATTTGCTGCAGCGACTCAAGTTACAAACATGTCCAAGTTAAATCAGTAGTTCTGGTCTGGTGGTTTAGGAGAGGTTATGAACAGTCAGTGTCTTACCTGTTTTAGATAACTGATCAACTTCATTTTGGAGAAAATGAAATTAGTATTGATTTGATAGACGAGAACAGCTGACAGACTCAGTCATAGTTGATTTCAGCTCATTTAAACCTCTAATTTTTATATCTTGTTACGTTATAAACCTTTACACTGTAATCATTACACAGACTTTTTATTTAAATCATACCAATAGTTTAAAATGTAAAAACCAGAAGTGCTACAGGTTGTTAGCTCACTTGCTGATTTCTGATGCAAGTAGCCACAGAATGTACATGTACATAATCGTGTAACAAGGTTTTTGGCTGTGTAAAAGTCTTTAACCACTGTAACTTTATTGAGATTATCCCTCCTTCCACTGGACGCGTAGCGCTTTGCTTGCGAAATCCGCCAAGCGTCCCTTCCCACCTGGAGCGTTTCAGTCGAGGTTCACTCGCAAATGCATTCCATCCAGCTGGTCCCGGGAGATCACAAAATCCCAGGAGAATTGCAAAATTACACGTGATTTTATTAGTACACACAACAACTAGCAGGTAGAAAGACAATAGCACGTATCCTGAAGATACGTGGTTCATTTTCACACTACTTATGGACTTCAAACCCGTCACAGGTAATGTATTTTTTCGTAGTCAAGCAAACGGAAATCCGCACGTGTCCTTTTATTTTGAAACTTCTGGGTAATTTATGTTTCACGAACACCTGATTTCCTGCCTGGTTCAAACTAAACTGCTGAGCTTGACACGTTTTAGAGGTGTAGCGCGTAAAAAATAGAACTGCTGTGTAAAGGCCGCTACATTACGCTTCTGAGACGCGTCTGATTCAAGTTGCTTCACGCCTGGTGAAAAAGGTCCAATTGACTTTAACGGTGGCTATTAAGCTTCACTGAGGTTACGCACCCATGTCCAGTGTAAAGGAGGGGTTAGAGTTTTACAACAGCAGTAATCTGCTTTGTAACTAGCCACGAGGTGACAAGCCTTTAGCTGATCAATCCAGTCAAAATTAATTTCAGTTTCTCCAAAATGAGGCTGCAAGTCTCAGAGAGTAAAGGTAGTTTTGTCCAGAACAGCCATAAAACCTTTATCTGTCTCGTTCACCCTCTCAGCCCAGCACTTTCCATCTTCTGGCACGACTCTAAACGAGAGATTTACCTTGTACCAAAGACAAGCTGCAGAGAAGGAAATGATGAAACCAAGAAAGAGTCCAGAGATACACAGGTAGAGTCGCCTATTGAGTGACCTTCTCACCTTCAGTGTGGTGTGGCTTCACGTCTTCTTTTAAACAGCTTTCAGGTATTTCTTTCACCTTTCCGATCTGATAATCAGACTATCATGGAGTTTTAATTCTCATGCTTGGTGGAGGTCAGTTTTGATTTCCAGCATTTGTGCTTTTCTCTTTTTCTGTTTTTTATCTGTTTCTTTATGTTGCTTCACCAGTTTACTGTGTTTTATTTTTTTTATTGTGGTTCTGGTTCACATGACAATGTAAAGTTCCTGTTTTAACTGTGATTGTTTTGCTTTTCTTCCCTCTCACTCTCAGACGAATTGATGTGTCACCAAGTGCTTTTAAGAAACACCCTCAACTTTTTGAGGCGATGAAAAACTCAGAGGATGGGACTTACAAGGTGACTGAACACTTTGCAGTATGATACATGTTGGAAAGAGATCAGCAAACGAGCCTGATGCCTTTAGACTACATCCATTTTAAAGCCTGTGGCTTTCCATGAGGGGAGATGATCAAAAACTAAGCAAAGAAAAAAAAAGGCACTTGTACCTTTTTGTTTGTGGTATGACCTCATATGGTGAAGTGTTTGTATTATGGGCACTAGCCTGACTGAGGCTAATAAATCAAATATGATCAAAAATGGAAGCCTCTGTGCCAAAGGACTCTTTAATGGCTTCGTAAGTATTTTCTAAAAAGTAACAGATTAACCACAAATGAGGAACAATAGCAAAACACTTCATGCACATGTGTTTATATTGACATGCTTAACCATCGTGGTATCACTGTCAATTAGTGATTACAAGGTTAGCTTGTAAACATAAGTACATACTTTAAAGCTATAGTGCGTAACTTCTGTCGCCCCCTAGCGGAATTTTGCGTTATTACAACAATGAAGCTGGCGCTTCCATATGATGTACGCCCACCTGTCCCCCCACCCCCCTTCCCCCAACCACTATCCCTCTGCCGCTGTGATTTGCGATTCCACAACATTTTTATTCTGTTTGAATAAGGACAGCTGTTGAAAAAACATTGGACTCTTCCAGATAAGTGTGTCTTGGCCGTTTCTTTGGCTTCTCCGCCATGTCGCTTTCCCGTTCTGCCTGCACTCTGCCTCCTGCTACAAGACTCTCCGCTCGTCCTCCCCCTCCCTTCTTGTTGTGACGTAAAAGACGTAATTTCCTGCGCGCCAGCGCGGGAATGTCGCCGGTCGACACGCAAAGTAAAAACGATATATATTGAAAAATACCGTGAGATGTTTGAGGAGCCGATCGGCTTAATCTGCATTGTGTCATCTCCTCTAATAGTGGCTTGGCTGAAACGGACATTCACGGACATGTAAAAGTTACGCACTATAGCTTTAATAGAACTGAGTGATTAAAACCAGCATGAAAAATCAGTTTGTTTATCACAGGAATTAAAATGTCACAGTGGTGGATTATTTATAGCCTGACATATACATTGAATGCACACAGGGACATTTTCCAATGATTTCCCAAAGTTCATCTCCAAGTTTGGACTTTTCGGATCTTGTCTGAATATATTTCAATTGTTTTTGACTGAGAGTAATTAGATTAAACTGAATTTAAATATATGTTAAATTGGATCTGTGGACTGAATAGGTTTGTTTTAAATAGAACGTTGTGTTAATTAGAAAAATTCAAATGAAACTGATACTAAGGAGTTTTTACATCAGTTTCCTTCCCTCCATGTAACTACTGTTATCTAGGGTTGAAACTTGTTTGAAACAGAAAATACACCAGCGTTCCTTTTCTTAAAGCACCTTTTTGTTTGTTTTCCCTTAAGTTTTGTTTTGAAAAGCCTGAACACACCTTGTTGTTGAAGTTCTGAAATCTAAACTGTGGAAATGTTGATGAAAAATATGTTGATGCCATTTGTGGCTTCAAGACTCTCCTGAGGATTCTGGCATCTCCAAAAAGTGCTTGAACGCACCAGTCAGAAAGTCTTAAACACAAAGTTGACTCAGTGTTGATGATGATGGATTGTTAGCCGAGGTAAATCTGAAGTATTTTCAAGTTGATTTTCATACTGTATTGAAACGGCCTTCAGAGTCTGTAAACATTTTAGGGGTTGAGGACAATTTGGGTTTGGTATCTTTTAAATGAACGAGTTAATTTAAATCAAAATGACATTATTGTTCAGGTATTATCCCCCCTTTTCCAATGACATCGCCATTTAATCTTCACACCAGCTTGACAGAGTAATACCATCTACGTGCTAATCCAAAGTCTATCCACGATGTTGTTCTGTTTTGATTTGCTCAGGACGGTGCAGAAAAAGTGAAGGGTGACCCAATGGACCTTCGTTTGGACATTGAACGCCGTAAAAAGTATCCCACACATGCTTATAATCATGATCAGGGAAGAGATAATGGGAATCCCCCAGATTTTGGTAGAGGGAGGTCCGAGGAAAACTCCAAATACTGCACGATATCAAAGTATGTGTAACGGACTCGTATGTTAATGTTTCAAACTATCAGTGCAGAAATATTGGGAGGGTTTTCAGTAACTGAAACATTTCCAATTCCTTTTTGTAGAAAAAGTGACAAAAAACGTTCTCGCTCCAGTTCGTCATCATCGTCTTCGTCCTCCAAATCCCAAAAAGATGAAAGTTTATCTCGTGGCAATTTTGAGGTAAAGGACGATGTTTTTAATCGGGATCGACTCGGTCAAAAGGAGTCAACTGAACGAGAACAACCTCAAGGAGAATTTGTGAGTGTAACCAGGAACAGTTGGATCTGAACAATCTGCTCAGTGAGACTTTATCTTTTCTTCTTCTCTTGTTTCAGAAAATACAAATCTCTGGAAGGGGTTGGAACAAAGGCAGTAACCAGGGAAACGGTTCATACAATAACCCCTTGAACAGGGTGGTACATCCAGAAAATGAAGACTGGGACCCAAAGTTTACTCCCAAGAACAAAACCTACTACTTGGTAGGATTATTTTAATGCATTTTAAATTTAATAGGATGAAACCACATCTGACAACAAACCTATCTCTCTTCTGTCCTTAACAAATCTCCTTGTGACTTTTTAGCATGATGACAGAGAGTCCACGTGGATGGACAACCAGGAACGAGGACGGGGAAGCCTTGTTCATGGAAAGACACGATTTATCATTCGCAAAGCCACCAACACCAACAGCACCAGCACAGTTAGCCCTAAATGGACCCACGACAAGTTCCAGGCCAACAGGGGGCAAGGTGGCAAGGAGGGACAAGACGGAGAACTGGACCACAAAGAGGAAGAAGGATAAAAAACCTAAGCAGTTAAACGGGCTGTTTAAAATCTTAATGAATGATTTCATTCATCATTTCTTCTATTTCAGAGCAGGATACTTACCTTCACTCAACATAACCATCATGTATCAGGATACACGTTGTGACTGGTAGAATCACTGTTTAAGGATTAAATGTTTAAATGAGGCGTTTGTTTAGTTTGAAGTTCTCAGCAGTTTAGCGATTTTTAGATGTTTCTCATTGAGGTGAATAGAATTTACTCCTTAATGGATTTGTGAGTCACTGCACATCAAATATGTTTGGGTGCAAAGAGAAGAAATATTTTATAAGTTTCATTATTAGAATTACAATTTAATCAAATGTTGATTTTCCACTCATAAGTCTGAAAAGTGGCTTCAGATGACCCTGATCTGACAGTGGGACCAAACTCTGCAGGGTCAAAGGTCACACAGCCGTCTGTCATTACACAAAATCAACACTAGCTGGAAGCATAACGACAAACTTTGGTTGATTACCTGTACTTTAAATATGCTGTAAAAAGATTTGGATATTTCTTCACCCGGTGTTGGACGCAGCTGCAGTGTTCAACGCTGACAGGAAACTTTCCCTTTAACAGACTGTAATTTTATTTCTTTTTCAGAGGTGGAGTTTGGTTTTGAGACTTTGAGGTTTTGTCTTTATTACTTCAGACTGAAATATTTTCCATTTCTAGTTAGGTGACTTGCATCCAGCATTTTTAATCCTTAATGATAAAAACAATGCATTTGTTTTGTCTGTAGATTGTAACAAAGTAATAATTTAAGAGTTTGAACAACACTCACCTGTTCTATGCATTTTATTTTATCTTTTTCTGTGTTTTAAGGTAAAATTCACTGGTCTTACCTGTTTAGTTTAAGCCGGCAGATTGAAATGACCATTTACCTGTGTAAAGATGCTTTTGGGGGAATATTGTTGTTTTTCTAGCTGTCACTGTGCTTTTTTTTTTCCTTTGAGGTTTTAAATTAAAAAAGACTAATTATCATAAAGGCTGTTTTCTGGATTTTATTTTACCACGACACACTATGATGTTTAAAAACAAAGATTATTCCATTTTAGGGTGTGAAAAGTCAACAAATAACTGATTTAATTGGTGTTAGAATTATGTTGTCTAAAGATCTTTTAAAGAATCTTTTGGATGCTTGTGCAATTTTGAAAATGCTTTTAAAGATTAAGCACCAGGTTTTATGTTAGAGGAAACTTAAATGACAGAAATCCACAATATTAAAATATTTCATTTTGAAAATGGAGCTTGGATCATGATGGTTGCAACAAATCTTAAATACAGTCTGGTTGGAGAAGTTTGACTCACACATTAAGCTCCACTGAGACGAGAATAAGTGAAAAGTATCTGGTCATTGGGACACTGTTTAGTTTGCTGAACTTGGTCTCTTTAAATAAAAAAATCATGTAAACAAATACATAGAGGTGGAAATTAACTTCTTAATAAACCGCCCTGATAATTTCACTTTTCACCACTAGATGTCACTACTCAGATTCATGGAGATGCAGATTAAAAATAAGGGACTAAAGTTAAATTGGCAGGTCTGAAGGATGAAAAGAATGAACTCAGTGTTATATTTGCTTTGCTTTTACAAAGTCACAGTCACATGCACAGAGTCCTTTAGAGGACACGGGTGCAAAAACAAATAGACAGTTGGTTTTGTGTGCACCAGTTAGTAAAGTGAGCACAAGACGCTACCTGGTGTGCACAAGAAACCTACTTTCTTTTTTTTCCCCAGCCATGTCCCCTAAAGGCCTCCGTAGGACTGTTCTCTCCTTTTTACAGTATTTTTTTTATCGTAATGCTGATTGACGTTTTCTGATGTGAAATCCGGCATAAATTTATGGGCACCAGCCGGGCGGTAAGTTGTGAAATTTCTACCCACAAAACAGCAAAGAAACCCACATTTATTGCTTCTTATTTCCAACCCTGAACACATAATTTACTAAAGTTATACGTCCAGTTAAAAAGGTCACGATTTCAGGTTAGCTACCTGCACTTTTTACGCTACCAGCAGCACCCTGATCTAATAGTGGCACCAAAATCAAAAGTAACTCAACATGTTGGCAGTTTAATTCCAGAGAGACAAAAATAAATAAAAAAAATTAAAGCACATGTAAAAACAAATCAGCTTTTATAAGACACGGAATGATGACCTGCTGAAAATGTTCTGGTTTCTCAGTAAACTGATCATCACTCAGTCAACAAAGTTGTTGTTCCAGTTTAGGGACATTCAATCTCATTTAAATGTAGAAATGAGACGATCATATCTCCATGTTCCTGTTTACACCAATAACAGTAAACTCATCTTGTTCCTAAAACATACAGTATATTATCGTATTTTTACTTTTTTTTTTTTTTTACAAATCCATGACTTATCACATGTTGATGTACCAAACATCTGACACAGCTGTTTTATACATCAAACTGTGTCTTCAGTGTTTCTGTATAAACAGGAACTAACCCTACAAACACATACTGTGTTTTAACATTTACACTGTAAAAATATGAGCCATCCTGAGCTTAAATCTGTGAAAATGAACAGAACACATTAATGCACTTGGACTTTTGTTCTCACATACTTCAGATTCTACAGATGAACTCATTAGTCAGTCCTGCACCATCCGAATCCCTTATAATGACCTTGTTCTTTCACTTTAAACCTGCTTTACCTGTTTGTGTCATTCTGCCTTTTCGTTTTCTCCAGCTCACAGCACCGTCCAACCCATCCTACTCCACACGCTGCTGACTTGTCATGACTCGCCCCAAGAAAAGTTGCTCAATGTTAATCTTTAACAATAAGGAAGTAGAGCCTCTGCTTCCACCACCACAACCTTTCGGTTCTCCGTCTGCTCAGGACGTTTTCTCTGCCTTCTGGAGAACATACACACTTTAATCCAAAAGTGGAATAAACAGCAACAACCATGGGTAAGTTGGTCATTTTAAAATTCTAAATGTATTTGTATTTAATAGAAAATGAAGTAAATGTGGAAACAGTGTGGCGTGTTTGCCAGAAACGCAGGCGATGTGATCGAGATAAAAATCTGACATGCAAATGAATAAAGCCTTGGATATGCAGAGACAGAGCTGGTCTGTGTGGACGTGATTTACTCGTGTTTGCAAGGATTTAGAAGCTTTTTCCCCCCAAAGATCCCCGTCAAGTCATTGAGATTCAAACTCCGGTCTTATTTTCCTGTAATTTGTCGTTAGTTTTCTAGTAGCTGCAGGTAAATAATGTTTTACTGGTGTAAGAAATGACGAAAGCCATAAAAAGCCAAACCATAAAAAGACTGTTAGGAATCCTAAATAAGAGTGTTTTCAGTGCAGCCTGCCATGCTTGGAGGTTTGTCTTGGTTTTAAAATGTCAGGATACATTACTGGTGAGGGTCCAGCATTTGTGAAACGAGTTCTAATTTTCTGCCCCATTTGTGGGTTTGCTGCAGAGGTGCTGGTGCTGATTGACTTCGAGGGCACCGCCAGTGACGAGCTCACAGTCAGATCAGGGGAAGTGGTGAAAAACGTCTCTAAAGCTAGTGAGGATGGATGGCTGAAGGGAGAGCTGAAGGGGAAAACAGGCATCTTTCCTGCAAACTTTGTCAAGGTATGAACCCCAAACAGTGCCGCCCTGTTGCAGTCACTCTGTGTTTTATGCATGTTAAGTTTCTTTTCTTTTCTTTGCAGGAGATACCAATATATTTGATGAGTGGCAACATAGAACCTCGAAGCATCAGAAAAAATACAGTTGCAGGTTTAATTCTCTGATTTTTTTTGTTAGTTTTAGATTTTGTGAAAATTGAGAAATAAAAGAGCCGCAGACTGTCGGCTGGAATGGGTTGATATATTAATCCTACCATGAGTTTACAAGCTTTACTTTTGCTTTAAAATTCAAAAGAACATTTTCTATAAAACAAAACAGAAATTTATTTTGATACCAGTTTAATTGGTTTAATTTAATTGGTTAAAATCATCAATTTTTTCAGTAAATTGTCAGTTTAACTTGGTTTCTCTCTCACTGGGCTGCAAATAATGATGAGAGAATTTGACAGAAAGGCAGTTTCCAAAATGTCTCCAAATATCGTATCACTTGCAGGACAAAATGTTCCCTTCATGTTCGGTTTCTCAGAGTCAGACAGCATAAGAGAGGAGAGATGAATGAGATCAAATTGTAAACAAATTGAAACTAAATGTGACAAAAGTAGGAGAACAAAAGTGCACGACAGCTGTGTCGCTGTGATATGTGATGCAGACATGTCTAAAATTTGTCAAAAAAAAATAAAAATAACACTCAATAAACATGTTTCTGAAAGAAAATCCTCACACTCTTAATGAATCTCCAACAGTCAGATACTTGTTTAACTAGTTTAAATCACCGTCAGCCAGAATAAAGTTTAACATACAGACTGCTGGCTTAAATAAAATCTGTTCACGTCACAGTTTTACTCACTTCTTCAACTTGTAGTCATTTGACAATAGACAACAGTTGCAGAAAGTAGCAGTTATTAATAACTCGGTGGTTTTTCTGTTCAATCCTTCTAATAGAAGGTGTTTGCCACTGTGGTCACTGCTGTGGTTAAACTCAAACACTGAGACCAGCTGTTAATGTGTGTAGACCACATTTATGTCACCCAAAACCTAAATACAGAGTACTGTGGAACTGAAGCAGTTAAAAAACTTCCACTGGGATATAAGCTGTGTTTTGACATGCCTTTTTGGCGACTCTTTGTTTTTTTCAGCGAAGAAGCTGATGCAGTTTAGGAAATGCGAGGTTGCTTATCCTTACACCCCCCAGAATGACGACGAGCTGGAGCTGAATGTTGGTGAAACTATAGAAATCATTAGAGAGGTACGAATCTTCTAGTTTCTAATCACAGCTTATGACGTCACATGAAGTTATAAACAGACACTGACTCATTTATTTACAACAAACTGCAAAGAGAGAACAAAACTTCTTGTAGGTGTAGAAGAACTTGTTTGGAGACGTGTCATTAAGTATCTGACTTTAGTTTAACTGCTGAGTGAAAAGGCCTGACTGCCAGTTCCTAAAGCTGTTCAGCAGCCAAATACCCACGTAAATCAGGGTGTTTGGAAGTCTGCCAAACATCGCTGGCATTCATTAGCCGATTCAGACATCACAGAAGCATTTTTTCTAGGGATGCACCGAAAATTCTGTCGCCGAAAATTTTCGGCCGAAAAAGAGGCAAAAGTGCATTTTCGGTTTTCGGCCGAAAGACCTAAATCACCGAAACAACACGGACGAAACATGTGATGACACGTGCTAACAGAGAACCCAGCACGTGAACAGTGCAGCTAGCCAGCAAGACACCGAAGAGCCAGCATGTCTGCGGTGTGGACTTACTTCTCTGTCTCGGAGAAAGACCCATGGATAGCGATTTGTAAAACGTGCAATGCTGAAATTTCAAGAGGCGGTGCATCTGCAAAGACTTTTTCCACGTCAGGTTTAATTTCTCACCTGAAATCCAAACATCCCGATCACCACTCTGAATATGAGAAAAACGCGACACAGAAAAGGAAAATAACACCGAGCTTACCCACTCCGTCTGTGGCAGAAGTTTTTGAAAAGGCAAAAAAGTTTTCTTATATTGTGCATTGTTGTTATGTCGGTGTTAAATAAATATTTTCATACTTTTGTAATTGATTTATTGCAATGCCTTGATTATAGTAAGGTTAGCACACATAATAGCCATAAATGCTAAGGTTCTAATAATTGAGAATCATTTCTTTCGGCATTCGGCCTTGGTTTCCTTATTTTCGGTTTTCGGTTTCGATTTTTTCCATATGAATGTAATAAGGATATTAATTTGGTGTTTTATTGTAACTCATGAACTGATTTGATCTCATTCTAAAAACCTATTCTTGTTATTTTGTGCTTGACAGATTGAAGACGGATGGTGGATGGGAACGAAAAATGGCAAAGTGGGAGCTTTTCCATCAAATTTTGTCAATGAAATTTTCGTTTCCCCTAAAGGTCAGTCGCTCAGGCTTCATCTGTAGATCGGATTTTTCTTCTTTGCATAAACTCTGAATGAATGTAAATGATCACTGTCCCAACAGATGGGAAACTCAATGAAGGCAAAACAAGGCCTAAACTGACTGATGCTGTGTTTAATAAGGAGGTATGTTTAACAAGCAGAAGCAACCAAAAACCTGTAAAAAATGTGTTTCTGTTAAGGATTTTTTTTCTGTATTTTATCCCATAAAGAGCTCTAAAAAAGCAAGTGTGAGGAACAAAGCAAAAAACAGTAAGTTCAAATCTGAACAAAGCTCCTTTTTGTTCATGGACACAATTAACATTCTTTAAATGTAGGAACAGTATGTGATCTATTTATGGTCTGACGGCAGTTCCAGCTCTTTAGTTCTTCAGGTTTAGGTGAAGTAACAGGGAAATAACTGATAAGATTGCCGTGATTAATCATTAGACGTGATCGTATCAGATTAGATTCCTAACATTTGGTCACAGCTTCTCTCTGTTTATTACTATTTTAACCATTTGGGGTAAAATCAGTTCTCTGTTCCGTCTCACCAGTTGTCGAGTGCTGCCAAGTCATGTTTGACTATAAAAGCAAAACAGAAGATGAGCTGGATCTGAAGAAAGGAGATGTTGTAAAGATACTGAACAAGGTTTGGATTACCAACATTTCCTGAAATCCTTTCTCTTGCTCTCATGACTGTAATCTACTGTATTTCCTGATGGTAACAGCTGGCTGTACAGAGCAGCTTGTTGCTCAACTGGATACACCAGTTGTGTTTTCAAGGAAATCCACCATGTGGAAAACGACACATTCAGGCTATCGTCACGCACATGTAGAGACAGATACCAGTTACTGGTATGCTGTGTTAAAATACTTCTGCAACTAGGAAGTTAGATAGAAACACAAGAGGAAAACTGAACAACTGGAATTTTTAAGGTTTAAAATGTAAAATACACAAGCATAATTACTTTTCTTAAAAGTGCATGATTTTGTAAAGAGGATAAAAATTTGATCGACAAGTAAGGGTTTTAAATTCTAATGGCATGAACCAAATGAACCAGAATTTGTTTTCCAAATTAAATCACAAAATGAAGTTGCTTTATTAGTTATAGAATTATTATGTCTATTTGTTTTGTTGAGATACAGATACACATGAAAACACTGAGAAATCACCAGTTTATTGTGTTTTTTAATTTCATTTTCCCAGTCAGCTATGAAAAAAACAGCAGGGTGTTTGAAATAACTTTGTGATTTTTAACAGTTTTACACAATGTTGTTGGATCTGAACAACAATTAAATTAAATTTCTAAAGGAAGATAAATTCTGGTTCAGAATCTTGAGGCTCCTCTGCGGATGTTTATTAGCCTAATTGGGATGTTAGCGCCACTAGTTTGTTAAAGAACTTTACTTTAAAACAGCAATACTTTAAAAGAGGATGTCAAGTCATGATTGACTGTGTTCTTTTATGACTAAAAAATCCCAGCAGCTGACTGGTTTTTTTTAATGCAGGAAAAAAGTTCAAGGGATTTTCCCTTCTTAAAGACTCCGACTAACAGCAACAAAAAAGATTTAAATCACAGAAGCTGTCAGTCAAATGTCATTTGTGACTTTTAAAAATCATGGTATATCAGACAAACATTATCTGACTCGTACATCATGTGGACAATATGCAGTTTTGTCCAAAACAAGCTCACACATGCTCCTTAACAGCAAAAATCATTGTAGAGAAACTGACAACCAGCAGATTCTGCACCACTTAAACCTGAATACTGTGACAGTCATTCAGATTTTATGACAACGTGGAAGTGGGCCAGACAAAATGTTTGTCCTCTGATAATTTGATCAAAGCTGTATTTCATTTTACAATCTCTTGTTAAGTATTTTCACATCCCTGAGGACTGAATTATGTTTGAGCTTCTAATTTGAAGCTTTAATCTCCATCTGAAGCAAACAGAAGATGAAGGCTGGTGGGAGGGAGAGCTGAACGGACGCTGTGGCTTCTTTCCTGATAACTTTGTGATGGTGCTGCCACCAAAGGACATTCTGCAAGTGAGTAAAAAAAAAACATGTTAAATAGATAATCTATGGATTGGACCTTGTTTCTAAGAGGACGTTGAACATACTGCACAGCTACAAAACGATGGGTATGCTTGATGTTAAAGGTTTAGTTTTTATTCACTGGTGTGGAAAGAAGTCGTATTTTGCCAAAGTTTCTCTTTGTCACCAATTTTGTTCAAAGCATTTATAGACAGAATTTGTAGGCATGGGACACGGGGTTGGCTTCATCAGATCAGGACCTCCAGAAAGGGTTTTCAGAAGAGTTTGAAACAGCTGGGATGAAGATCAGCATCTCCAAATCTAAAGACCATAGCCTTTAACCAGAGGATGGTGGATTACCAACTCCAAGTTGGAAATAAGTCCCTACCCCAGCTGGAGGAGTTCCACCGGGTCTTGATCACAAATAAATGACGTTAAATGAGTAGGAGATTAACAGGTTATAAGTTATCAATCTACCTCCCAGCCCTCATGGTGGTCCTGAGCTGTGGGCAGGGACAGAAAGAATAAGACTGTGAATGAAAAGGGGCTGAAATGAGCTGCCTGGACTCAACCTCAAGGACAGGGTGAGAAACTCGCTTATTTGGGAAGAGCTTAGAGTAAAGTCACTGCTTTGGACAGCATGTCCTACCAGGAGGAGTCCTCAAGGCAGGCCAAGGACTCTTCACAGCTGGTCTGGGAACACCTTCAAATCCCTCTGGATCTGGGTAGCTGGGTTGGGGGAGATCTGGGGATCTCTGCTGCATCCTGGTCCCACACAAGTGGCAGATGGAGAGTTTGGAAATGTGTTTTAAATGAAACATAAATAACCATATTACTCTAGTATAACTGCAGCCTGGACTGTTATCACTCAAACTGGTCTTTACTCACACTCTGATTTTTAGCAACTCACTAAAAGTTTCCAACTGTGGAAACACTGTTTAGAATAATGATGCCTTTGAATGCACCATACAAGTATTAGCCAATGTGCTGAAGTTTCTGTTTCTTCCCCTTTAGTCTGAGAATAAAAGTCAACCACCATCTCGAATCGGAAGTACGAAAGTCTCAGGTAGGAGAACTGAATGTTTTTGGCTGCACACCAGCAGATGTTGTAGAAGAGCTGCAGCGTTAGAAGCTCGCTCTCCTGACCTAGAATTTCTAGCTTTTCAGACAGTTTGAAAACTCTTTGTACTTCCGTTTTCACTGCATTATCGATCTGAGTGAGACTTTGTGCGCTCATCTAGTGAACACAGATTAAACTAAGATTTAACCACAGCATGAGCTACAGTATGTACTGGAAAAATATTGAAGGTAAAAACACTAAATTATTTCATTATTTTTTTCCACAAGAAATGATTGAATTTGCTGTTTTGTTGTAACGTATCCTTCAGATTTTATAAATTCTCAGCACTGATTTGAACTTTGCGCAGTAAAATTACTGACCGAGAATAAAAAGGATAAAAAACTTTTCCTGCTAGCGAACTTTAAATGATCCAGAACTCAACAATGGTTTGGGATTTTGAAGGCGCATTGAACCCAACAGGAATTTTTTCGTAGAATTATGCATCCTTTCATGATTCTGTGAAGGTTTGCAGGATGACAGACAGACTGCCATCCTGCATCTTCCTGAAGGCGTGAGGTCACATACTGAAATCTCTTCACTTGAAATCTAATGATTAAAAACTCCCATTAACTCATTTCTAATTCAAAAGTTCAGACTTGATGGTAATATATTTTATCTAACTATGTAAAACTAACTAAAGGAATTGTATAGAACAAACCCTTTAATAAGATTCTTAACTTGAATGTTTTGTGTATTTTATTGTTTGGGTTTCTCTCTTTTTATTCATGTTATTATAATATTATTATTATTATGTTTAAATCTATCACTGATAGTGATGGTGTTAAACAACATCTAACTAAATGACTGAGTCTAAATATATTTATTAACTAATAAGCTGATTAACTGTGTAAAATAAACACACGATTTTTCAGAATTTTACAAACTACTTATCTAAATTCTTTAAAGACTTGGTTTTATTCTTATGCTCTCAGTCATGTAATCAAACAGATCTCTCAGCTGCTGTTTTACTGGTTTTGTTTGGTAGAATCAATCAAAGAGAGACAGCGAGCTGTAAAACTCTTTGAAGTCTTACCTGCAAACTGAATCGCTGAGTTGTGTACAGCAGGATGTTGCACGCGTCTGTACCACAAATTGCAAATATCTGCAGCAACCCAAGTTTCTACTCAACTCCTTTGCAGGGGTGGGGGGGGATTTAAATTGTGAGTTACATTTAAATCATATGCGATTAAAGCAGGTAGAAGAAACACAGAACGTTCCCTTCAGATTTCACCTGAACTAATAAGCTTAGTGGCGTTTCAGAATTTGCAACGCTGCATCACTCAAAACATTTTCACAGGATGTCTGAATGTCTGAGACTACAGTAAGATGGGGGGATGGTTAAACAGGTCATGTGACACAGTTTAGGAGTCTTGGAGGAAACGAGGGGGTGGTGGGGGCGAGAAGAGCTCCGTCATAGAGATTCTCACAACACTTGAGCTACTACTGCTGTGTGGATGATTTGCTTTAGAAGGAAATGTTGCACAATGCTCTGAACTATCGAGGTAGGCTTCCTATCTTTCCACTTCGGTTTTCCTCTTTTATTTACCATTTTTCGTTAAATGTTCTGCAATGCAAAAAATTTGCTTAGGATATTTATGTTGATTATAATTTAGCAGGCCTGTAATCAAGTTCCTCAACCTCATCTGTCCTACATAAGCAATGGAATCACATGGCAAACAGAGAGCCACCATAACACTCAGCCTTTTATATGAGAGTCCTCTCACAGAGTCCAGTGGATATTTGGGTCATTTTGGGACCTATTTGTCTGGGTCATTGTAACGTGAAGCTGCAGAGCTGTTAATACTTCTGTGATCTGCTGTTTCACATGATGAGCCCACTGTTTATCTTTATTCTTCTAACCAATTCATCATCAATCTGTTTATCATGAAGCGACTTTTTTTCCCATACAGGTTTTAAAATTATACATGGAGTCATGTTCCAAAACATCTTTACATTCAGCAAACTGCTTGAGTACCTCATCAAAACGTATAACCTCATAAAACCTCATAAAAAACATCAGGAAACACTGATTAACAGACCTTTCAATCTGTCTGCGTTAAAATTCGGGTGGTTCCGGCTGGTTCCGTCAGGCCTCGAGCAGCAGCTCGTTCATATTTATTATTCGAATTTGCTGGACTCTGATTGGCTAACAAACTAGCCTATCAGAGCAAGGTATACTGTGTCTTGCCCCACTGCGCATGGCAACGTCAGACGTCGTGTCTTCCTGTTTGCTACGTCTTTATGCTAACAACTTTTAGCCAGCAGCATGCTAGGCGTAGTTTCAACTGTGGGAGCTGCCGAATAAAGGAGTTGTGACGTAACAGATACAGGCCGTTCGAACTCGGGAGAACTCGAGTTTTATCGCCACCTGCGTAGTATGAGAGATTAAAACTGAAAGAGAAGTTGTTGACCTGTTTTCACACCCACTATGAAGGTAAGAACACCTGTGGAGCTAAAATATTCAACAGAAACAGTTACAGAAACAGTTCATTTGTGCTGAAGTAGCTCGTAATGCAAATGTTTTATATCAATAAAAAAAGATTTAAAAGAAGGCTAAAGCCTGAATTTTCAGAGAATTCAGATTAGAAACGTCTTTAACACAAATCAAATCTCTCTGATGTAAATTTCGGACCTTCAGAAAGAGACACAAAGTTGTAAAACTCACACGAAAGTATAACGCCCTGTTTCAGCTGGTGCAGGTTGGTTGAGTGAGTCTACATGCTTCATTAGAATATCACAGTCCACATCTGTGTTGCACACATGCAAAAACCCAAACCACAAATGTGCAGCGAAGTGAAGGGACACTAAAAACACTACTTCATAAACTAAAAAGGTGTTTTTCCAGGCAGGACATCACTGCTTTAATCCCAAAAGATTTATTGTAAACAAACACTGTAATTTAAGAACTTCTACTGAGGTGAATTAACACTGATTGGTTTTCTTTCAGCAAAAACAGAAGCTTCTGCAATGGAGAAAAATGATCCAGCTAAAACAAAAAGTATGAACTTCTACAACAAAACTACTTTTCAGTTAACAATAAATGACACTGAGTAAGATGATGACTTTGTTTTACAGATGACAAGCCAGGTATTAAAGATTTGAGAAGCAATCCTCCAACCAAAGTCAAGCTGCCGAACCTGAAGCCCGCTCCGCCTCCCGTCAAAGACAAACCCAACAAGGGTTTACCAACGTGAGTGAAGGATCTTTATCGCTCTCATTGTTAATCTCATCCGAACGCTGCTGAAGGTTTTCGGAGAACAAACTGGGATTCATTCACAACCTTTCTAAAACAAAAGGCCTTAAACAGAAGGTCAGGAACACTTTCTCCTCTTTTCTCTGGCAGCTTTTGGAAGTTTAAGGTTTTAGTTGCTGCTACCAGTTTCCATGGAATCCTTAGAGAATAATGTCAGGATGCATGACATTTAGTGGCTCAGTGGAAACTCTGAAATGAGTCACATCAGAGCAAAACAGATGAGAGCAGATCATTTCCTGTTTCCTGAGCAAAATACACATGACAGTCTCACATACACACATGTGAGAACCAATTAAAACATCTCTCTTCACAAGGTTTTTTTAAGTTAAATCCATATTAATTTAATAATAAGTCATTACATGAGGAACAATAAATGGTTAAAAGAGTCATGATTACATTCAGTGTGATGTGAAGCTGAAACGTGAGAATAATCAAGTCAAACAGAGACTTGAGGGTCTGGGCTGCTGGTCTCGAGGGGTCTCAGACCCTGCACCAGGCTCCTCACTTGTTTACAAATAAGATTCCAAATTTGAATCTCATTTGTAATTTCTCCATCCAGTGTGAACAACGGCGATGCGTCTTGTCTACCAAAGAGCCAGGAGGAGAAGGAGGTTGATCAGTTTGGAGGGGTGGACGTGCAAACTGAGAAGTTGACTCATCCTACAGCAAACAGAGCCAAACCCCCGGGGAGACGACCCCCATCAGGCCTGAGTACAACACTGGTGAGAAGATTCATCCCTGCTCAACTCATTTCATAAGAAAGTTTGATTGAATTGAGCTGCCTGGTGACGACTTTCAGTACATCCTGCAAAGTCGCCATTTCTGCAGACGCAACCGAATCACCGCTGCAACAATATGCAGCGACTCGGTGAACAGCTGTGCAGTTTAGCTGTTTGATTCACATGTTGGAAAACTTACTGCGATTTATTCACATCACGGGCAGCAACAAGTTCAAGCCTGATCACAGAGTTATTCACTTATTCTAGGAAAGAACTCATTTCCCGAAGCATCATTTGGCTGCTCAACATGTCGTTACAAAAGACAAAAACTAAAAGTTTGCCTGTTTCTCTTTTACAGGTTCAGAGTGGAACAGACCAGACAGACCATGCAGAACCAGAACCATCAACAAAAAAACTCCAAACCGACAAACTGCTGGCTTTTCAAAAGGTTTGGATTAATCCAGTTGCAGGAATCGTACACTCTGTGATAAAGTCTCAATAATCTACAATCCAGCTTCTTCTGACAAACAGATATTCTCTCCTCATCTTCAGCCTTGTTTATCTTCTATTTATGCAGCGCTGAAAGATTAATTTAATATTTAAATGGGATTTTGCACAAATTGTCTGTGTACAGTCTCTCAAAAAATGGGGTTAATGTTTACAATATTCTCAAATTAGAAGCACAAAGTTCATCAAGTCCTGGCATGCTGGTGGGAATAAGTGGGATTAAAACAAGATAATCTATTTAGAAGAGGAACTTTACAGAAAAACAAAAGCCCTCTCAGGGTGGTAATGCACATCGCTCAAACAAATAAAAGCAACATCAGATCTAAACTGGAGAAAAACCCTGCTGGACTGGGTTATGTGTTAGAAACATGATGCAATAACCTACAGGAGTTTAATTTAAAGTCAATAAGGGTTTGAAACTGAGAAACTGCTGAAATGTCACTGTAGCAACTCAAAATGCTTCTCAGTAGTTTGTCTGGCTTTTATACAGACCATAAAACATAAAGATAGAGTTCTGGAGTATCTCCTCTAAGATCCTGACAAGTCTGACAGGTCTCAGATCCGACCTGGCAAATGCCAGTCGAGCTCCATGGTGCCGGGCAGTGAGCTCAGGGCCACTAGAGGACCACCAGTCTGCTGGAGGTCACTTTGTAGGTCTCATCCTGGTCCTCATTGCACAGCAGATACTGGTCCTGCTGAGGGGTTAGAGTCCAGGTCCAGGTATCACCTCATGATACCAGCAGTGAGAATGATTCTGGCCATTTCTTCAGTTTTTACACTGATTACAAACAGATTTAAAAAACATAAACAGAAGCAACAGAAGCTAGAACAAAACAAAAACATCTGAGTCCAGCTTTGAGTTAATCCACACAGATCTGTGATTAACAGGGATGGAATCAGGCTTTAAAACTGACTCACATCTGTATCTGAATCACATCTGCAGCATGAATCCATGAGTTGTATCTGTTCATGTTAGCTCTGTATTTATTTCCTTTAAGGGGACAGAAAACCTCCTTCCAGTATCTGCAAAGCCTGAAGTTTCAGTCAAGACGTCACCTGTAGTTCGACCCAGTCCTCTTAAAGCTGCTGTGAACAACAAGACGGAGAAACCTAAAGAAGAGCCGACTGTGGGGAGCCTGCAGGCCGAGATCTCAGAGCTGAGGATGGCCCTGGAGCTGCTGCAAGCGCGACACGAGTCAGTGCTCAATCCTAACACCTAAAAACATCAGATTAACTGAAATGATGAGCTTCACTGTGTGTTTAAACTTTAGAAACAAAACAAATTATGTGTTTATATTTATTAGAGGACTAGATATTTCAATATTCTTTCCCTTCTTTTTGTTTCTGTCCCTTTTAAAAAGACGCGACATGCAGGAAGTGAAAGAAGAACTGAAAGAAGAAAGAAACAAGCGACTGGCTCTGCAGGTCAGCGACAGATGACTTTCACATTTATTGCTGCCGGCTGATGGAAGTTGTGGTTTTAAGATGATGTTTTATTGTTAAACAGGACGAAGTGCTCAGCTTGAAGGAAAAAAAATGATCCCAACACAGATGCCGACTGAGCTGCTTGTCTGACACGCTGGTTTCAGGATCCTGGACTGCAAATGTCAAGATATTTTTATTAAACAAAGTAAAAGACCAGGGAGAAAATGCTGAAACTCAAGACAGTGTCTCAACTTTAAAGTATTGCTGGACAGGTATTGGTCCTTTGTGGGTTGTACTTGGTAGAAATTTATATTTTACACTTTTTTCCACTGTTTTTTAACATTCTATGTTTTCCTGGAGGCCACTTTTGTAATATATGCAACTGTATATAAACAAAAAAATATTGTGAATGATATTAAAGATGACTTCTGTCAAAAAAAAAATAGAGCAGAGATTAATCGGCGTTGGTTCTGAAGGTTCTGATGATTTTTGAGGTTTCAGCTACATCTGAATCAAGACCAGCAGCTTGTTCCTGTAAACCCCTCCCCTTTACCGGAACGTTGCCTCACACAGGATGTTTGTTAGAATAAAAATATGCCCCATCATGTAATCTGCCCACAAAACCTTTGATCATGCTGTATTGTATATTTCTCATTCCCATATTAGGGCACCAATTAGTCAGTTTTATTCAGCTGCTGTCAAATGTCAGTGACTCTAGTTTCTGTCTTCACTGAACGCTCCCAGATACTTAATTTAAAAGAATTTCATGTTGGTATTAAAGTAAAAGTTTTTTTTAAATTATTATTATGAACTTTAAAGTGAAAGATAATTATATAGTGTTTATTAGTCTAAAATACAGCCTATTATTAACCCCCAAAACATCTGAGCATATTTGGCCTTATGTCAGAAACAACAGATAAAGTTATAGTCAGAAATACTGAGTATGTATTGTTGTCATGTTGCATTAATCCACTAGAGGGCGCCATTTATCTGTTTTTCATTCGGAAGCAGGAAAAGTTTGAGGAAATATTTGAGACTGTTTGTGTTTTCGATGAATCCTAAAACTAATAAAATGACTGAAGTGCTTTAGTTTGGATAAAAAGGAGGAAAACTGACTCTTAAAAACTCCCAGTTGAATTAATAAAACAGAATTTATTTATTTATTTACTCATGTTGCCAGACTGTTTAGACCAAACCACCTTCAGAACAACATATAAAGATGTTTACGTGTGCCGGGGAGACAGAGTGTAACACAAAGACCTTAAACTGCTGCTCAACGTAAAGCACATGTGGACAACACCTGGAGCTCATCATTACCAGCCGCTTCTGAAAACCTCACAGGAATGAACTATTTTAAAAACCTACGCTGAGTAAGGGTCGTTCAGCGTGCGCTCCACTCATGGGAACTTCAAGTAAACAAAAGATTCAGCTGATTGTGTCAGAAAAAGAAACTCTGCATTCAGAGTCAAGATTGTACCATTTCACTGACCTAAAGGTTTAATTATCTCAGCAATCACACGGGTCACCGAGCTAATAAATCCCAATTAACTGATTTAATCTGAACAAATGTGTAGACTACAGCTGAAACGCTTCAGCAGATCCGATGAGTTTATATTAGATCTAATGAAAAAGCAGCTAAACTTGGAATGTCCCGTCGCTTTAGTCAAAGAAAGCAAAACAAACTCGAAATTTGACGTGATTTCTTCATCTGGAAACTGAATTGAACCATAATTTTAAAATAAAATAGTAGAAACTGAAATTTTACTTGTTCAAGTCTAAAATGAGACAAAAACATGGTTCTTCTGATTACTGTGAGGTTCCCAAAGCCAAAATCTTACCAGCCTGCAGCTGCTGGAAACTAGTTAGAGACAAAACTGCAAGAAAATCCATCCACTCATCAAACTGGTACACGACACGTTTACCAGTATTACCATTTAAAAGTATACATTACTGTCAACAGGTGGTGATGCATTTAAAGACCTGATTATTCAGAGGGTGGAGCTGGTGCAGTTCTGCTACTTTGGCGGTTAAACAGGGAAACAACTGTTGAGCAAACCAGAAAAAGCTATAAACCACATTAAATATATCTTCTTAAATAATCTGAATATATCTTGAAACTGAATTTCCTTCTTGTGTCCAACTAAACAAAGTTTCTACTGAGGCATTTTTTCATGGAAATAAATGAAATGAATGAACTGAAGTCATATTTACATCTCAACTCTGCTCAGTCCAGTTAAAAACACCACATTTCACCACAAAACATCTTCATGTAGCAGCAAATGAAGAGAAATGCGAGTTCAAGCACAGAAGGAGAACAAACACACGTGCACAGGTGAGTCCAGGTGAGCAGAAGAATCTCAAAAGAGCTCAATTATTTAAATAATACGCAAAAACAAAGGAACTTCTGCTCAATTATGTAAAAAAAACATACACCGGAATCACATTAAATATGATAAAATAAACAGCCGGTACCTTTTGATGAAGGAAATGGGCCTTGTGGTTCCGAGTGGGGTTGTTTTGTTCCAGCGGCGTGAATTCATCGCAGAATGACGTTTTTTTTTTTTCTAAAACATCAAATTCAGTAAATAATATTTGATGTTACGTGAATGAGCTTCGAAATATGATGGAAAAAGTTGTAAAAGCAGAAAACGTGATCACAAATTAAACACACGGCCATGACACAGCGAGGGGTGCGTTTGATATGTGTCACGGCTGGTCCTGATTTGTAAAACTCAGTGATGAACTTCAAAATTTCTAAATCTTCATTTTCTTTTTATCACAACATATTTCATCAGAGATTCGATTGTTATCTTAATAAATTTACTCTTTTTAAAATAAATTTTACAAATTGATATTCTTAAATTTGACCTTTTAGGGCTCATGTAGGAAACATTTTGAAATTAAAAGCAATAGAATCTATTTCCAGGTTTTTTTTATTTCACTTTCTTGACAGAAATTACAGAGACAAACAACAGTGTCTTTTTTTGGCTTCAAATGTTAATTTTGGTATTTCCTTTGGTTGAATTATCCCTGAAAATGTGAGCAAGATGTATTTGTTAATCAAAATAAAGACACCAATTTCAATGTTTTTCTGCTGTGCTGTTTGTATAACTACAGTCTGCAGCCTTCGGTGTCTGTTTTTGTTTAAACAATGTAATTTCCTTTTTACCCACGTGCCTTGGTGGATTTCCAAAAAGGTTGTTTCCTCCCATCAGATGTATTTTTACACCAATCATTCATCTCAATTTCAACAAACAGTGCTTTTTTATTTTTAATGCTTCATTTTCTACTTAATACACCCCCAAACCTGATATTCATGGGACCGTAAACACCATGTATGTTAGCAGACTGATTCATCCAAAAGTCCTTCAGCTCAAACATTCGTATCATTTCCACAGGAGAAAATCAGCCGTACATACATCTTATAGTTCAATTACAGGTATAAAGATAACAATATTTTGCTACAAACGAAGTGCAATATATCAAAGTTCAATTCTGTCAAAGCCACGAGTATAAAAAGTGGCACCATGACTTTTTATCCCTGTTCAGATGGAGTCTTTCAGGATTCAAGGACATCAGTCCCATCCAAAGATCCAGAAAACTCCTCCACAAATCTTAGTTTTGCCTTTTAGGCTAACGTTTCTTAGTAGTAGTGCACTCGTCCTATAGTCCCTGTTCCTGTCCCCAGAATGTCCGGCTGGCCATTCCTCCAGATCTCTCGGATGATGCGTTCTCTCTCCTCCAGCCGCTGTGCACGTTCCAGCTCTTCAGCTGAAGTAAAGACGTTCACACTCAGAGTCCCGTCTGATTGGCTGGTGTGATTACTAACAGGGATCTCTGTGCTTGGTAATGGAACAGTTGCCTCTACCGCTTCTACTTCTTCATCTTCATCATCATCGCTCTCCTCATCCTCATCGCTGGCGTCCTTTAAGTGCTTCTTCTCAGGCGTGGACGTGGCGATGTTGGTCTGTGGCTTACAGGAGATGCGGATCACCAAGAGGCAGAGGGTCAACACCAGCCCGAAACACACTCCCAGAACAAAGTAAAGACCAAAACTCTCTGGATTTGCTGCAGAAGGAACACAAACAAACATCAGATAGAATTAAATGTTAACACACTTCTACATCACGAACGCCTAATGTTCTACTCTGTGGTGCAAATTACCTTTGATGTGTGCAAACGCAGCAATACTGTTGCTCAACAGGTCCATTTCTTTTTTCTTGACATCCATCGTGGTCTTTGACTTCACTTATTCTTCAAACCTAAAAACAGCAAACAAATACCACAAGTTTTACCCTGCAATGTAAAACAACTGGACGTCCATGTAATGTTCTTATGTGATTAAAATCTTTTAAATGTCTTCCTTCTCCAGGATTTGGATTCTTTGCAGTGTCTGAATGTCAAACCCACCCAGACGGGGCGGGATGAGACCTCTTACAAAAACCTCTGTGTCCTTCATAAGTAATAGGTTCATCATGATGGATTTGGCAAATAGCACCTCTACATCTCCCTCTATAACATGTCAAACATCTCTAAATAAGGTCAAGGGTCAGTTTTTCCACAAAGGATTCTTACCTGTTGAAGAAGAACAAGCTAGTGTTTTGTGTTGTTTGGAATTTGTGTCCCTGATATTTAACTGATTTTTCCTTCCGGAGTTTTTTCAGTCTGGTGATCTCTATTGTGTTTGTATCCACTCCTACGTGCAGTCATGAATCTGAACTCTTCCCAGGAAGTCTTTCTTCCTTGGTGGAAAGATGTCCTACAAATACATGGAACTGCTTATCTTGACCATACAGTTCAGGTTCAAGCCCCTTTAAATCCTCTTTTTTACATTTTAACAGTTATTTCTGTGCTCTTCGTTGCACCCTGATATCGTCTTCTCCCTCTGAAGCTTTTGTCTACAGCAGAAGAAAGCTGGTTTGTTCCAAAGGAAAAAAAAACACAAGTTTCTTTGCCTTCATTAACTTTTTCAGCTCATGTTTTCCTTCTCTTGTAGCATTTTTTTTCCTAATCTTGTATTTTTTCCAATGCATTGCCATTTCACCAGTTTCCATCTCCCTCACCAGATGACATCATAATATTGTAAAACGAGAGCTGTGCTGGAAAACTGCTCAATTCTAAAACATAAAGACCTTTAATCCTTCTGCCCAATGTTGGACCCATCCCTCTTTAACATGTTCTTCATGTTGTGACTGGCTGAGGGATAAATCTTCACTTCGCGTGAAATGATGACGAACTCAGAAACCCCCCCACTCTAACTTCACTAAGTCAAACCACGTGTCGTCATAGCTGAACATCAGTCACACCCGGATGTCTTCAAACTGCACAAACCACGTGTTTATGTCTGCATTTATCTCTTTCACAATGTCAGGGATTTATGTAGTATTTGTTATATTTATTTCATATTTTTAGAGAATTTCAATCAGGAAACCACACGTGTGTAAACCAGATGTGATTTGATCCACAAATTAACTTTGAGACACAGTTAAAATTTTAAGCTAAAGCAGAAAGTACAAGAAAGGGAAGAACAGATTTTAAGAAAAACTTACCACAAAATGAAACCTGAAAGCAGATTTTCAGTCGCAGCTCATAACGTAAACGTCCGTCTCTTCCCTCACTGCTGGATCGAGGTCTGTGATCTTTGGTCCTCAGTTCATTTGGCTACCCTGAGACAAGAGCAAACACACACAGACAGACGTCAAGCTACATTAGATCCAAACTCACTGAGGCATCTGTAATGCAAACAATGACAGGCCTATTACAGAAAGTGCTGTCCAGCAAGAGACTCGAGGGAGGCTTTCAGTTTTTAGAGTTCCAGCTGAGTCCACAACAGGGTAAAATCTACAAAAGCTGCAGAATTTAGGATGGATTTGAACTGTAATGTTTACATTTTTTGTACTTTGTATGAGCCTTTTGAAGGCCTCCTTTACTGCGTTTGTCTATGAGTGATATTCTGTAGTGATGTGAGAGAAGCTGGATGTGAAGCACAAGGTCAAAGAACGACAAGGAAACAAATAACAGGAGCTCCGAACTGACTGTTTATATTGAGGTTAAGATGATGGAGGTTTGCGGGGGTGCACGCCAGGAGGAAGAGGTTGAGAAAATGCTGAGCTGTTTAGTTTTCTAACGTATCCCCCGTTGAAGAAACGCTCCTCTGCCAGCTGCTGTTGGTTTAGGAGAGCCTCTGTGCTTTCCTGAGCAGATTTTCATCTTGCTGACTCTTGGCAGATCTCGTGCGCCGTACACAGAGCCTGATTGAGAAAGTGTTGTGGGGCCGAGTGACAGAGGAGTCACTGTGGCAGCAAGCCTCCCAGCCCCCCCGGCGTCATGTGGGAGGAACACGATGACCTTTTGTTTCTGCTCGGACCAACGAAAGGTCTTCCAGACAAGATGTTTTCTTTATTTTCATTATAACGATTGAGTTCATTGAGTCCAACTTCATCATTTATCCTCCATCTTCACTGCCGAAGTGAGATGAATACCACAAAACTGAGTTCTAACGCTCAGAGATCCGTTACTGACGGCTAACATCTATTAAAGATCTGTTATAAGGCCTGGAAAATCTTTTTAATTATCCTGCCTCGTTGTTCTGTTGTGTTTTGTTTTATCCAGTCCAGGAAATTACTACCAGACTTGCTGCTTCCTTGCTGCATTTTTAATATCCCATGACTCCACTTTTTGTCATTTTCTCCAAGTGTTTTTTTTTAATTTATTATTGCAGACCTCACCTACAGACCCGAAGCACCATCGCAAATGCTCCTCCATCAACAACTTAATGAATGATTTTATTTTTGTTGCGCTAAACTCAAACAGATTTTGCATTATTAAAAGTCTGGTAAATATTATGAATAAAACCTCCAGGGAGTGTTACATATTGACTCTGTTTAATTCAGTTAAAAAGCATTTAGAGCCCCAAAAAACATGCACACAGGAACACAAACATTTAATAATTAGAAATGTTCTGTGTGTTTAACCTGACTGTAATTAAATGTATAGATTTCCACTTTAAAACGGATCCAGTTAAAAGTTACAGAAAGGTTGAAACACGTATTTCTATTTATCTCTTTAAACGTGTGGCAGCACATCCGTGTGCAGCGACTGACGCCCTGTGACGTTCATGTTTCGTCCTATTTTTTGCATCTACTGGTTTTATCATTTGCTCTTTTCCTGACTTCACATCCTCGGGTCAAACACTCAGGCATCCTCTTCCTGAACCCTTTGTGTGCTGCAGACTGTTAAATAATCTCTAAACATTCAGATATAGATTTAACTTTTATTTGACAGAAACTGAAATAGAACTCCAGTAACAAAAATTCAAACTCAGTTTCACAAGTTTTGTTGGTCAGCGAGGTCTATTTATACAAGTTTACCAGAGTGCGCTATGTTGTTGTGGCCTGGGAAGAGTTCAAGCTCTATTTCTGGCTGGGATTGTTTGCTTTGGTTTGGATTAAGAAGCTGAGTGGAAGAGAACATCCAAATGTAGCATAATGTTTTTGTTGTCATCCACTTGGAGATAAGGACAATCGCCCTTCCTTCTCACAAGCTCTGTTGTTTTCTGCATCCAAGTCGAAGATTTCCTCCAACATCAGGGCTATTGTCTAAAATTAGTGAGACACAATGTCTGAAGTGTCTACTGTGTGAGGAAGTCAGCTGTGTGAATTATCAACAAAACTCCACACGTCATTATTTAAACAGCAGGCCGGACTGACGGTCCATTAAAACGGTTCTCACAGAAAAAGACGGTGGAAAGTGTAAATATTTATACCTTAAAAGGGATGTTTAGATCTTCTGAAGAGGGTTTGTGTGGAAAAAGTTTTACTATCTAACTGGTTGCAGAAAATGTTCTGAACAACCTCATTTTGGAGAAATGAATAAATCTGATCGATACGGGATGCAATTACTCTTTCACACAAACAAGTCACAAGAGATTCTTTGGAGTTTTGGAGAAATCACTCCAAAATGAAGAAAAAACTGGGATCAAACCATCAACTTTTCAATTGGTAGAGCTGCTTTTCCACCTGAGCTGCAGCCGTCACCAAGACATCAGCAAATAGGGCCAATTACACTGGATTACTGACCTCTTAAAATCAACCCAATTAAAATAAAAAAGTGAATTATAAAAACGTTTTTTTCATATACATTAACACTGCTGTCAGTTCTGATTTAAATAGTTTTAAACTTGATGCAGATGTTCCTCCTCGTTGCATTGGTGGAACTCTGGATACAATCCAGAGTTATGATGTGTTTGGATAGTGAAGCTTTGAGACGTTTCGAGCCAAAAACAACAACCTCGGTTTTGTTTAAATGTAAAAAAATGACACCCTGTAACTTTAGTAACTGATTCATTTTACAAGGCTCTGGGGATAAACAGAGCTGAGGCTCATCTTTTCCACACGACACCCTCGTTGATGGTTTAAAGAAATTGCACTTTATATTGAGGTCTGTAACTGGTTGCAGACTCACGTTTACAAGATCAGTTCTAACAGAGACAGAAAAACTTGTCACAAAATACAAACACTTTATCCTGGTTTGATAATTTCATAAACCCCCCCAACCACAGTGCTCCTCTTCTACAATGAAGAAGTCGGGATCCTTCAGTGGAATTTATGCAGGGAGTCAAACCACATTTGATTTATACACAGAACATGAAAAGGTCAGATTACACAAGCAATCCAGTCTGCTTAAACTCTCCACTGTAATGACACTTGCCAAGCCACAAAAAGGAAAAGATACTTTTAATACCTCCAATCTACAAATGTGGTTTGCCTTGGATGGAACTACACAGAACAAAAATAGCCCCATTTATATTTAATCAGATTTCATTGTTATGAGTCCACACACAGACTCTCTGCAGAGAGCAAGATCACAAAGGCAGCAGTCAGAATTTACAACCTCATGTCTTCACTGTTGATTGTTTATTAAAACATTTCTGCTTTGATTTGTTTTAAGCTGCTACTGAAAAAATGATCTGCGCCTAATGATGCGCAGCAGTAAACCTGCTAATCTGCATCATTTATTCTCTGTTTTTAGTTCACAGAGCAAATTCTGAAACAAGTTCCATGAATTCTACTGAAATAAATACTTTTAGTCAGAGTTCGGTCTGATTATTGTCTTACTTCTGGAGGAATTCTTACAGCAGCTGATAAAACCATAACAGCAGCCTCGAAACAGCCAAAATAATTTGAAACTGTATCAAAAAAACACTCTGCTGGGGAATTTTATCACATACCTGTAATAACGCCAGAGAAAAGCTCCTCAAGCTCCAAAACATGATGGAACTGCAGCTTTTCACTTTATAAACAGGGACGTGATCCAAACCGAGTTCTCCGTTTACAGTGTCTGTAAAAACGTTCGTAAAAGTTTCTCTTTAGTTCCAGAAAATAATTGAAAGTTTGAATCTCTGGAGAAACCAGCTGTAGGATTTCTCCAAGTTCCCTTCAGCTTCCAGATCCTGGATATGATCAGCGCTGCTTCCACTTCATCAGTGCTAACAAGAGCATCCAAAGCTGTCAAATGTGGATGATTCACATCAGGACCAAGACTTAGTGCAGCTGGTTGTGTTGACTCTGAACAAGACTGGCTCACAGAGTCTGAAACAGTCACACACACAGTCCAAATTTCCAAACTGGAACTAAAACTGAAACAAATTCTGGCTCAGAGCAGCTCATGTACCGCTTTGAAGGTTCCAGCTTGTTCTTGGCTCCAGAATGAAGTTATGTATCATTCAAGTTTCTCTCTTCGTTCTAATGCCTCGTCATCTACTTCTTCTTCTTTTGTGCATTAATGAAATCATGAGAATATTGAAACGTTCCACATCTGTGCAGAACTTGATCCTTGATTGAGTTGAAGTTCTCCTTTTTCCTCAGATAACAGCTGCAATCAGAAGGTGAGGCAGATGATGGGGGTTTTTCTTCTTCACTGAACTATTTTGGTTCAATATTTTTTGGTTTTATCTCAAAGAGGAACTTGTCCTGCATGAAGAAAATCTTTTGTGACTGAACTGTACTGCGGAAAAAAGGTTTATATTTATCTTTTTTTTTGGCTAATATTTGATGAAGGAATATAAACGTACTTTATCTCATCAGCTGTTTACATCATTTCAGTGTCCTCATGTGAGGAGCTAATGCAGTAAGTTAAAAGTCACCTGAAGTTCTGTTTTCCACTGAGATGTTCCCAGAAAAACCACAAAACTATCTGATCCAAAGTGCTTTTGAAAATTCCAAAACAATCAGATGATCCGACCAAGAACATTAAGGAAGACGTCATACTGAGACCTCCAGTCCAAACATTGTTTCTGTCCCTCTTTCCTTCAGGATCATTAGATCATTAACTTCAAGTTCAAATTATATTTGACATGAACTCTTAGCTACAGTAAACTGCCAAATAAAAGCACCACACACAGTCTTATTTTCTCAAATCAGCTTTTTGTTGAATTTCTTCTGAAACAGAAAGAAATTCATAAATATATTTTCGTTTTGTTCATGCAGCAGATTCAAGAGAAAATTCTTTGAGAATTTGCTGTTTGATGTGAAGCTTAAAAGAGATTTTTATTCTGTGTTCATGCTTCAGGCATGTTTTTTAATTTAACATCAGCTCAATGAATAACAGTTTCTTTCAGACGCACAAACTTTTCCAGCAATAATCAACCCGCCTGTTGGACTTTTCTTATCTAATAGTAAACTTTCTATTTTTCAGCAAAGGTTAGGTCATAAACATGTCTGAGTATGTGACATAAATGTTACTAAAAAGCAAAGAAGTGTCAAGATGAAACAGAATCTCAGGTTGTGCCACTGCTCGCCATGTAAAGACCGTGTTTTGTCAACTTTGGCAGGTAACAGGGGGGTTATAGAGATGCAGGACAGAGCTGGGGGTTCGGGCAAACGGTTAATAGCATCCAGATGTCCAGATGAGATGTGAAGTCAGAATGCTTTACTATGTAAATCAGATATCCAGTGTTCTCCATCTTTAAAGATATTGTCAAGGTACCGTGAAGCAAACGAAGCTCATCTGAAACAACGGCGCGTTTAGTAATGAGGTTTATTTATGTGTGTCAACAAATGTTCTCCTGTTTGTTTAAACTGATTCATATAAACACTTCTGTGTTCACTCATTTAAAGCTCCAAAAATAGAACCATGAGTTCAGACTTTTCATCTGAATCTTGAATCGTCCAGCAGTTCAGAAACAAAACAAACTCACACTAAACACATGCTTGTGTTTAGATTCACTGAGACGTCTTTATCCCACTCGACGTGCTGCAGCTCCTTCAGGTTAGTGAAGTGTTTCTGTAACAGGATTGTGTTTGTGTAGACAGAACAGTCGGTGGTTTAAGAGTCTTTGACTCAGTGGCTTCTACTGACCTCTACTCCAAACCAACAGCACTTAGTAAAACACCAACTTTCCAATCTGTTATTACGTCTGCTAAATAACAGTGCGATCATATCTTTATTATAAGTGATGGTTCAGCAAACTTCTCAAAGAATAAACCAAAAAGAAAATAAACAAAAGGCAACGAAAAAACACAACTTCCTCGGTTTCTTTTGTTTATTTGTGCCACTGAACGTAAATAAACCACTTGGAGCTTTTAGTTTAAAACATTTAACAGGCAAAAAAGTCCAAATTGGGTTTTAAACTTCTGAGGTCCATGTTTAAAATAACTTTAACTGATATTCTTTGAGCTTTTCTGTAAGAGACCAATAAAGATGTAAAAGCTCAGGTGAGTCCAGTGAGTGTAAAACATCTGCTGAAACATAAACAGGATGCATGAAGCTCCTATTTGGGGCTTTCTGTCCTGAAAGACTAAAAATGTCCATTGAATTCTCTGAAACAGTTTTTGAGACGATTCGTGAAAGTTTTGTTTTTATTCAGTCATTTATATCATCCAGGTGTCCTTTCATGTGCCAAAAGGGGAATTCAAACAAACCCAATCCGACATGTTGAAACATGGTGCAATGATCATAAAGTGTCTTCAAATTGATCATGACCAACTTGACTTTCTTTTAACCGAAGCAAACAATCAAAAGACTGAGTGTTCTCGGTAGCTGGAGGTCGAACAGATCTGCTGATGATCATCTGATCTGCTGTGACTTTATGCTACATTTAACAATTTTCACAGTCTTTCAGCTGCTCATCAGTAAATGTTTGTGATTTTCGGTTGCATTTTTTTGTAAATATGACTATAGGTCTATAGACACTCTCAAAATTGCATCTGCTGCAGCTTCCAGTGCAGCATCAGCACAAGCCTGTTATCAGAAACAGTCCAAACAGCCTCACAGGGTGTTTCACACTCTTACAGGAAGCCATGTTTCTTTCTTGTCTTTCTCTTGAACCTGTTCCTACTTTGAATCAACTGGGTTTTTACATACCTACATTGCAAACAAGCACTATGAGACTTTAGACAATAAAGGCAAATCTGAATCCAACCTTTGACCTTTGGGTAAACAGAGTGAGTTAACAAGCTGGCAGATAAGACACACCAACTGATGAATGAAGCAGAAGGGGTTCTGGGTGGAGTCTGCTAACCCGAAGAGCTGGAAGAGGTCAGGGAGAAGTCAACACTTCTCAGGCAGCCTTGAAGGGTTTAATTAACTAGGTTTCGACGAGGGGTTATCGGATTGACTTTTGGAGGTGCAGCTTAAGTGCTGCCAGTTTAGACTGTGTAAATTAATGAAGACCACAGAGAGCAGCTCTGTTCATTCTCCACCCATCACCTCCCTTCTGCATCGCCTCACTTTTTTCACTGATAGGAGGTGCTAACGACAAACATCCAGCTGAAACAGAATGAGATATGGGAGCTGGAGCATATGGTCTACTTCTGTCATGCAAGAATGTTGTGTGAACTTGTGTTCAAAAAAAAAAAGGAAAGACACGTGTATGTATTCTTCTAACTCCTGCTCGTTCTTTGAATAAAATCAGTTTGTTTTGCCCACAAACATAACAAAAACAACAGGATGTTTTTGTTGCACTAAGACAACAATTAACTAATCAGTGTAAGCGTTCCAAATAAAATACAGCTGCACCGAAGCTTCAGATTTCCATTTTCACCGGCTCACTTATTATATGTGGACCACACGGTGATGCTCTGACATGGTTTGGATGAATATTAAGATTATTAGACAGAGTTCATATTCCTTCAGAAGCAAAAACTTTATAAACTTGCTGCATATGAAACTTTATAAATAACAGTTTTCTGCACAATCAGCTCAGAACGAGCCTGAAGTTTCAACCGTCAGCAAAGCTTTGAACGTTTAACAGAGGCTACATTGTATGGTTCACAGAGGTTTCTATGGTTCTGCTCATACACTGAGACAAACTGTCAAACTCACCAGTAACTGATGAGAGAAAACGTCCTGCTCAGGTTGTTCAGTCCGCACAGTGGGCTTCAGCAAAACGGCAAATCTCACTCGTCTTTCCCTCCAAAACACTTTCCAAACAGCCCGGACTGTTGCTGCTGCGGTCAAGTCCGTTGAGTGTGTGTCTGCCAGAGTGTGTGTGTACAAAGTCTAGGGAAGAGGTGGCGACTTCCTCTAAAAGTTGGAGACGGGAGTGAGTAACTGAGATTTCTCTCTCTCCCGGCTCCAGTTCATGAGGAGAAGGAAAAGCTGTCATACTATCCTTCTTTCAGATGGAAAAAAAAGAGGAACAGCCTAAAAAGGGCAAACTGAAGGAAGAAGGGAGGGAGGAAAGCTGTGGTGTGTGTGTGGTGTGGGTGTGTGGGGGGCTTTCCCTTTGTTGTTGTGGAAAAAGGCAAAAAAGCAGCCTTAGGCAAATTAGCCCAAGTCTTTCCAAGCAGAATTCCATCTGACAGAAAATAAATAACAAGAACAACAAAGTCGTGTGTAAGAAAAGCTGCTGGACGACTTACAGTGGGGCAAAAAAGTATTTAGTCAGCCACCAATTGTGTAAGTTCTCCCACTTAAAAAGATCAGAGAGGCCTGTAATTTTCATCATAGGTATACCTCAACTATGAGAGACAAAATGAGGAAAAAAAATCCAGAAAATCACATTGTCTGATTTTTAAAGAATTTATTTGCAAATTATGGTGGAAAATAAGTATTTGGTCACCTACAAACAAGTAAGATTTCTGGCTTTCACAGACCTGTAACTTCTTTAAGAGGCTCCTCGGTCCTCCACTCGTTACCTGTATTAATGGCACCTGTGTGAACTCGTTATCAGTATAAAAGACACCTGTCCACAACCTCAAACAGTCACGCTCCAAACTCCACTATGGCCAAGACCAAAGAGCTGTCAAAGGACACCAGAAACAAAATTGTAGACCTTCACCAGGCTGGGAAGACTGAATCTGCAATAGGTAAGCAGCTTGGTGTGAAGAAATCAACTGTGGGAGCAATTATTAGAAAATGGAAGACATACAAGACCACTGATAATCTCCCTCGATCTGGGGCTCCACGCAAGATCTCACCCCGTGGGGTCAAAATGATCACAAGAACGGTGAGCAAAAATCCCAGAACCACACGGAGGGACCTAGTGAATGACCTGCAGAGAGCTGGGACCAAAGTAACAAAGGCTACCATCAGTCACACAATACGCCGCCAGGGACTCAAATCCTGCAGTGCCAGACGTGTCCCCATGCTGAAGCCAGGACACGTCCAGGCACGTCTGCGGTTTGCTAGAGAGCATTTGGATGATCCAGAAGAGGATTGGGAGAACATCATATGGTCAGATGAAACCAAAATAGAACTTTTTGGTAGAAACTCAACTTGTTGTGTTTGGAGGGGAAAGAATGCTGAGTTGGATCCAAAGAACACCATACCTACTGTAAAGCATGGGGGTGGAAACATCATGCTTTGGGGCTGTTTTTCTGCAAGGGGACCAGGACGACTGATCCGTGTAAAGGAAAGAATGAATGGGGCCATGTATCGTAAGATTTTGAGTGAAAACCTCCTTCCATCAGCAAGGGCATTGAAAATGAGACGTGGCTGGGTCTTTCAGCATGACAATGATCCCAAACACACCGCCCGGGCAACGAAGGAGTGGCTTCGTAAGAAGCATTTCAAGGTCCTGGAGTGGCCTAGCCAGTCTCCAGATCTCAACCCCATAGAAAATCTCTGGAGGGAGTTGAAAGTCCGTGTTGCCCAGCGTCAGCCCCAAAACATCACTGCTCTAGAGGAGATCTGCATGGAGGAATGGGCCAAAATACCAGCAACAGTGTGTGAAAACCTTGTGAAGACTTACAGAAAACGTTTGACCTCTGTCATTGCCAACAAAGGCTATATAACAAAGTATTGAGATTAACTTTTGTTATTGACCAAATACTTATTTTCCACCATAATTTGCAAATAAATTCTTTAAAAATCAGACAATGTGATTTTCTGGATTTTTTTTCCTCATTTTGTCTCTCATAGTTGAGGTATACCTATGATGAAAATTACAGGCCTCTCTGATCTTTTTAAGTGGGAGAACTTACACAATTGGTGGCTGACTAAATACTTTTTTGCCCCACTGTATATTATTTAATTTGAACTAAAAGTGATCATCTTTGACAGACATGAGTAAAATAATAACATTAAATGCTCTCTTTTGTTTTGGCATGCATAATTATTGTTGTTTCTTTCTCCCATTTCAGTAAATTTGAAAATCAGCTCTGGCCAAAATGTATAAAAAAAAACAGCAACTCTCCGATGTATCAATAAAAAATCCATATCCAATTAACCTCAGAAAATATCAGGTTGCAGCATATAATTAGATCAAATATGAGCAGATTTTATTATATTTGGACGACCCTGTTAGATAAACACAGAGCTGTCCAGCAGTTATAACTTACAGGAAAATTAATGACATACTGAAAACAAATTTCCATCTAAGTATTCCAAATGTGTGGGTTTTTTTTTACAACTTGGAAGTTTATATGAATTAAATCAGCTGAGATTTGTAGAAGGTTTTAACCTGTTTCGTTCTGTTCTCTGCCACTTCCTCAATCAACACAATGAGAAGAGAACAAATTAAACTTTTTAAAGTATAAAATTAGGCTTTAAATACTTTCTAAATGTATGATTTAAACATGTACTTCAAACTGTCAAACTTTCTTACAGAATTTATATTTTTGTCATTTATAAGTTTTAAATTTACTGTTTTGTACACTTGCAAATAATAATTAAAATCCACAAAAGTTAAAAAACACAATCACTCAAACCAACCAACCCCCCCCCCCCAAAAAAAAAATTGTGACACAGAAAATAATCTGCAGCATTTACAGGAATAATTTTCAAATAATAATAATAATTTTAAAAGAGAACACTTCATTAATAAAAAAAAAAAAAAAAACATTTTCTTCTGTCTGGACAGGCAGCAAAGGCCTAAAAAAAATCTTTACTGTAAATCCCACTGACACCTTGTGGCTTCTTTCCAAAGTCTTACAGCTAGAAAGATAAAAGAAAAACTTTCAACAGCAAGTGTTTATTATTTTGATCACGAACCAACTGAGACACTGAAAGACTTTGTTAATGATTGAACTGTAGCAGCTGCTGAAATCAAACTGCTTCTCAGGTTGTTTAATGATTTTGAAAAGCTGTAATCAACATGTATTTGTCATATTTAGTTAAAATAATTACTTTTAGTCATCTTTTGTTTTAGGCTTGAAAAACCATAACAAATTCAGATCAACTGAGTAATGTTCATGTTCATGTTGATTATATTCTGTGTTTTATGATGTTTTATGGCGCGTGACGTGCAGAAAAATGAATGTATATGAGGTTTAACAGTGAGTTAAATGGGCCACAGTGCTGAAAGTTCAAGCAATTGTTTTATGTAGATTTATGTTTTTTATTTTAGTCGAAAATGTTATGAGCATTTGCAACACATTACATAAGTCCCGCCTCCCCAACAGTGTGCAGCTTAAATGAGAAGACTAGATGGTTTTGGTGAAAGCAGCCTCATGTAGAATATAGTAAACATGTAATCAAGATAATATGTCAGCTGCTGTGCTGTAGGAGCTGACATGCTAATAACAAACAGCTGTGAGCGCCGTAAAAAATCCGTCTTCATCACAGATTTTATCAGGAGCTGGCTCAACAGCTGAGGTGACCCTGGCTGTAAAGAGCACGCCACATATTTAAATTCTCAGCACCCACTTTTCAAAGGGTTTTATGACCAACATTTCCTCAGTTCTACTCTACCTCTGAGGGTGAAGTTATAAATCTTTGTGGTCTCACTGCTCTGTCTTCTTCCATGCACTCAGAAGGGCATAATGATATTTTTCATTAGTGTTTCTTCATGTGAAAAAAGGGAAGTAAAGCTGATACTGGTGGATCCAAGCTGTTGTTTCACTCTCCTGTTGGGTCGTTTTAAAAACAGAGCTGCTTTAACCTGCTGGGGCACCAAAACTAGATCCCACATGTTACTCTCATTATCCTGCTCGCTAACATGAGCGGTCGGCCAGTAAAAATCTCAGGATGCACTCTCTTCAGCTGAGATTGCGTTGCATAATGCACCCATTGGGCTTTCAGGCTCATCACTCCACATCAGACTTCCTCCCACAGCCTCTCTCTTAAGTTACAGCTCTCCCTCTGTCCTCAAATAAATCTAGGATACAAAACAAGGGAAAGGGCTTCTCTCCAATAACCCGACCTGCCAGCTTCATCGCTGAAGAGAAATTTTTGGGGCTGTGGAAGAGGCTCTGGTTAAATCTGGGTTCCTTTATGCCAGGATTTAAATCTTTCTCTGTGCTGCACCAGTGATCACATTCCAGCCTGGATCTCTTCATGCCTGGCAGACGTCCACTTACCCCCAAGGCTGATTTATACTCCACTTGGTCTTTGGAGGGTGGAATTATGTTGGAAGTAGGTTGGTAAAAGGGGATGAAAGAGCAGATAGCAGAAGAGAAGATAGAAAAATTAAATAACAGGGGAAAGAGTGAAAATTAAGCTAAAAAATGGGTGTAATTACAGGGCAACACTTTCAAAGCAGACTGAATTATTTGAAACAAACCAAAGCTTTTCAGTTCTGCATTAAATGTAAATACAAATGATAACCTGCTGCAGAGACGGGAACAGGTTGGTACATGTGGGTCAAGACCGGGAAGGGTCTGCCTGCAGGTGGAGAAAGATAACACAATCAGTGAGGGTTGCTATAAACCCAGTGATGGTGGTTGATGGTGGAGATTTAAACAAGATACCACACACCCATTCAACTCCCTGCTCAGGTGAAGTCAGTGCATTACGGCCCAACAGGTTTTATGGTAATACAAACCACATTATTTCACCGATCAGTGTTTGCACAAAGTTTCATGACAGCGAAGCCTCACCCAGTTGTTTAAAAAGGTTGCCATGCAAAAGCTTTTATAGGTGATTGGAACTGTTGGGAGTCTCTAAGAATGAAATAGAAACGGAAACCTCTGATGAAAGACTGGGTTTGGTTCATAAAGAAACAAAGAAAAGTAAAGTTAAGTAGAACACTTATGTTGTTTGCACTTTGAAAAACCGCAACACTGAAAAACTGAAACGCAATCCATTTTAAAAGAAAGGACTTATTGTTTTTCCTCAGAAATTGTCTGTTCTTTTAACTATAATGCAGAATTAGAATCATAATTAAAACCTCAGAGGATAAAAGAAATGATCCACCCATCAATGACTCATCTGTCCACTAAACACTGAAATGAATATCCATGGAGAATCCCCTCTGAGAATTAGCATCATTCTGTTTGTAAATTGAAAACAGACGGACACGAGAAAGTCCAAAATGTGTTGCTCGGATCCACGGCATGCATTTACAAAGAAATAACTCAGAAAAATCATGAAATGAAGCCTCGTCTATCTAATGAAACATAAAAACACTTTTGAGATTTACAAACTGCTAATTTAATCTCATTTGACAGACCTGAAGACAGGTCTGTTCTTTCAGGTATCTTCTTTCTTCTGCATGAAAACACATGTCTCTGTCTTTGGCCTCTGTGCCCCCCATTAAAACGTGCACTGGAGGCATCTGCAGCAGAATCTGCTTTATGGGACAGATGGGATCCCAGAGCAAGGAGCTCCTGTGTGCAGCATTCGCTTTGTGATCATAACTCTGATCTCCCTCCTGCTGTGATTTTCCACTTGTGCATAAATAATGTAGCACATGCTCTCATGTGAGCGCATGCAACCCATGTATGAACTTTGCAGCATTTCCTCATACACTGACATCTATCACAGAACAGCCTGTTTACACAAACTACAAAAACATTGTCTTATTTGCAGTGGCAGTCGTTTCAGATCTCTCATCAACTCTTCGACCGTTAATCAAGCGTTCAAAGCTGAATTTAAATACTAACCTCTTTTGAGGCCTAATAACCACAAAACTTTAATTACAGTTACTTTTATGAGCATTTTTATCCAATATTTAAAAAAAATAATGATCATCTCTAATGATAATGATGAGGATATTTTATTAAATTAGGAGTTAGGAGGATCTGGGATTCCTTGTGTGCATTTGTATTTCATGCCAGATTTATTGTCAGATATTTCTAAGAGTAGTTGCGATGAATAAAACAATTTCTCAGACATGATATTAAAAAATAATAATTTTTTTTAGCAAGAATGAGCAAAAACTGCCTACAAAGTTAGATTATGAGCTGTCTCTTGGAATATTACTGTAAAAAGTAAAAAAAAAAAAAAGTATTCTAAAATTGACTTCAGTATAAGTATAAATGAGTCTCTGTTTAATACTTTGTTTATATTTTTGACAGCTTTTTAGAAACACATTGTGATAGAGGGCCCAGTCGACATCAGTCTCTTCAAATCTTCCCACAGAAATTTTAAATGGTAGTTATGAGACAGATAAACATTTCAGATCTTTGGCAGCAAGCAGAAGATTTTTTTTTTTGGTCTGTAAAAGAAACTGGACCACTCCATCTCAAAATTCCACCCTTCTGTATTATTTCCAAAAGAAAAAAACAAAACATTTGATGGGGTTCACTTACTTCTGCTGAGAAAGAATTCTGCAGAAACATGTAAAAATAAGTTAGTGAGATGTGGAGTCACACAACAAGAATTCACAGAACTGAGACTAAAAGTCCCAGAACCTGAATACAGTAAACACTGATTTGCTTTGTGAAATGTAAGAGTGTGTTGATATTCTCACCAGACCTGAATCCCTTTTTATACTTTATATTTTCTCTCTGTTGTCACAACACATTCTGGTCACTCATGCACATACGCAGCATCTCTTACAGTTTCTCCTTCACTGAGTAAAACACCTTTTTTGGTTAAAAAAAGAAGGATACGATCAGAATGAGCTGCTTGAAAGGCTCTAGGTTTGTTTTGTTTTAGTTGTTTCTGCTCATTTTGATTTTAATAGCTGATTCTCCTTTAAGAAAACAGACTGTATAACTCTTCTGGTTGTTGCTAGTGAAAAACTGAATAATCCTTCATGTTATGTGGAACTAGCTTAGAGTCAAGACGAAGTATTTAGTTCTCTATAATTACTAAACGTGTGTTTTGCTGCTCTGTCACTATACCTCATTAGAAATGCACATATATAGGTTTAAATATTTGGGACAGGAAATTTTTTTGGGTTGAACAGATGCAATTCATCCCAGCAAATGGCATCGATGCCATTATTAGAAGGTCCGGTCTGCTTTCACCCCCACGCCACTCCTCTCTGTCAGCTCAGAGGGGCTGACTGGGAATAAAAAGGTGATGGAGGAGGAGAACGTTTAGGGGTGAGATTACATAAACATCTCAATCCACTGGCTGTTTGACCTCACCCTTCATCCCTCCATGCTAACATGGTTCTCCTCAAGACGTCGTCTCCTCAGTTGTTTAAGGATTTAAGGGCATCATCAGCTGTGACCCTCACATTCTTTTTCCTACTCAAAATTGATCCTGGTGTTAAATGAGCTGCCAGTTTTTAAAACTAACATGGACGTTTAAACATTTCTTTCAAAAAAGGAAATTTTAATGATACTGAGGAATGTTGCTGTTCATTTGAGGATATGTAGTTTCTATAGCTGTGGTGTCTAAAGTTCTTTGTCCTTGTTTGCTTACAGATATAATGAGATACAAGATGTGTAAAGCTTTTTAAACATTAAACATGTTAGCAGGGTGTCGAGTGTCTGCTATCACATTTGATGAGACTCAAACACCTGGACAGCTATTGGATGGATTGTCAATAAGCAACATCATCAGACATTATCAACCATAACAGAGATATTAGAGTTGGTGGACACGTCAGCCAGATTAAGAAGATCCTTCCTTCACAGTCCAGTCCCCAACCCAAGTCAGCAGTTTCATATAAAGACCAGCACCAGTCTAGGACAGGTCCTGGTTGGTCCTGTCCTATAGACTGGTGCTAAAAACTCCTCCATGACTTTGCTGAATATTCTCTATGTTTGGGTTTCCGCTTCTCCAATCACCAAAGCTGACGTGTTTTTGGTGTCTTCTGGGACAGCCACACCCTTAATGCCTCCTTCTTCAGCTTGATGGCTTCCATCACTGCATGCGTCCACATCCTGGTTACCATCACAACGCATATTATTGGCCCTCATGCTACAGATCCTGGCAGCCACATATGTAGTGGAAGCTTTAAATGTGGCATACTTGGATTCCATGTTCCAAACTTGTGTGAAAAGCTTTTATTAACAGCCAAGTTATAGAGTTCACAAACCTCTCACCAATCATTTGGGTTCACCAGGTCTTTCTGACAGTCTTTTCCATTTCTAAGCCCAACTCACCACCAAATGGTGATGACCTGACAGCTCTGATCGTGTCGTTACCCAAGTCTGGTCTGATGACAACCAGTGGCCCAACATGGCCTGTTTTCAAACACACTCATAAATGGTAAATAGTTGTACTTGTACAGCGCTTTCAAGTCAAACGACACAAAGTGCCTCACACTACAGTTTGTCATTCACACACACATGCACACATGTTGTAGCCACAGCTGTCCTGGAACACACACTGACAGAGGTGAGACTGCCAGGCGCCAGGCGGGTGAAGTGTCTTGCCCAAGGACACAATGGCAAAGTGATCTTTTCTAGACAAAGTGGGGATTCAACCCGCAACCCTCCAGTTACCAGTCGACCTGCTCTACCTCCTAAGTTGCTGCCACCCCAAATAGGCATAGACAGCTGGATGATCCATCATGGTGTTTGTTATAAAAAACAGGCCTCACACAGAAATCCAAAAACAACATCAATTGGATTTAAATAAATAAAAATGTCCCTGCAGTCAAACCCCTTCAGTCAACTCTGTGATTATTTACATAGACATTATAGTCCCCTTAGTAAAGACTCCATGAAGGCTGCATAATCTGAACTGTTGTTAGACACATAAACACAATAATCAAACTGAATCTTCTCTCCTGCAGCTCAAAGCAGGAAGAACTCTGAGTCTGGTGAGTCTCTTCAGACACCTGCTCAGTGTCTCTCCTCCAGGGTAAATCCAGATTAGAGTCCAGGTTCCAGAGTCAATTCTGTGTAGATGTGGGTCCAACCACACCTATTTCATTTTGGTTTCACACCAGCTTCGTGTCCTTTCCCCCTACTGAAGTGACTTTCCACCACCCAAGAGGAACTCCATCCCCAGGACCCCAGTCTCACCTGCCATTAGGGTTCGGGTTAACACCAACCCAACTTTTCTCTGCTCAGGCCCTCATGGAGGTGGTATCTGGGTTGATGATGGTGATTCACAAACAGTTCCCCAGTTCAAACACTGCAAATGTGCATAACATTACTCATAATGCATCGTAATTTCACCATCTCTATTCAGGCTGCACTCTCTCATTCAAGTAGTAAAACAACAATTCACAGTACTGTCATTTCCCCTCAACTGTTTCTAATGGTAGTTCACATCTGAACAACATTATAAATTCTGTGCAGCAGAAACAGAAACCTATTTGTGTGTGTGTGTGTAATACAAGGACTGTGTTGGATATGTAAACCCCTGCAGTCAATTCCTTGAGTTCCGAACAACAGACTGTTGCATTAATTCACATGTAACATGTAAACAAGATGTAGCGGAGAAGAAAATGGTCATTTGCAGTTTAAAATGATTATTTCCACTTGCATCCTCCTTGGCCTGCAACACTCCTCCTAGCAACACAAAACTCTCCATTTCTTTCTGCACAGGGAATAATAACAAGCTTTCTGTTGAAAGAAACAGTAAAAGATGCCAAGTATTTACCCCAAAATAAGTCTGAACAATGTGACTCTGTGTTTATGGTTTCCGTTGAGAATAAAATCGTCACTGGTGGCATTTAGTCCCTTAAACACTGGTTTCTATTCTGGGAAAGGAAAGTGAAAAGATTACAGTGAAATTCCTTTTAGTGGTCAACGTGAAGATAAAAAAAATTCAAGTCTAAACTGTATCTTTGTGTGTATTAATAAGGCTTGGCGTACGACAAGCCTTTTAAATTAGGTCCATTTTTCAGAACTTTCTTCACAAGATGTCCATTTTCTTTTTTCATATGACAAATAAGAATTTTCCAACGTTCTGCTGCACATCACTTTCATAAAAATCAGCTGCCGAGACAGGAAAACTGCAGCGAGTATGTTTCAGAGATCACAGCTGTTTTTACAGAACAGCAGTAAATATTATGAAGCGTAGCCACGGCCACTAACACTTACAGACTAACATTTGAGGCTGACGCTAAAAACAGTAAGAGTAGTGATTATGGTTTGATCAAGGCATCGGTTCGAGAGCAAGCTGGAGCCAGTTTGGTTGTCAGTCATTCCCACACAAACACACAGAAGGAAAGGGAGAAGCAGAGAATGGTTGTTAACAGGTAATTTGACCGTTGTTGTGAAAGCCACATCCAAAATATTCTTTGATGCTACATGTAGTTCCACCATTACATCCCTGATCTGCATTCCCTTCTTGTTAGCACCAATTTTACCAAAAGCTTCAAAAACTGTAAAACATAAAATCCCACAAACGTTTTGAAAAAGTACTTCCAGGGTTGCCGAGTTACAGGACGAGGAAGACAAACAAAGGCAAAGTGTTAAAACAAATCTGAAAGAATGGGCTGAAATTCTCTCTGGGGTAAAAAAAACAATCACTGAGAATAAATTAACAAATTTATGACACTAAAAAATGTTTAGAAATTGTGTCAAATGACCAGAATACTTCTCAGGTTGTCACACATGGATGTCAGGTTCTAAATTAGGTTCAACAGGATGGCTGAATCATCACTTTATCCACATCTGTACACTTTATTTTAGATATGTCCAGTTCACGATAATATCTCAACTCTTTTTGAAGATTTCCTCTTCCAAGCCCTCCTCCTTCCCCTCTTCCCCCACTACATAATACCTACAAGAAAAAAACTGGTGCCTTCAGGGCTTTTCAGAGGTACCAATTTAGTTTACACATAAACAATTTAAGTCCCCTAACAGGACTGCAATTGCAGTCTTTTTAACTGTTTCTTACCGACGCTGGACAACGAAACAAGAACCAATGAAAAAAAAAGAAAAACACACACAATCCAAAGCTGCTGTTAGGATTGTATTAAGATAATTTGCTGATATGATTAAAGAACAATTGAATTCTTCAAAAAAATAATTTCTTGTTGTTAAGCTTTTGGTCACATTTTAACAAGTTAATGTAAATGAAGTGTTAACAGATGTTTTAAACATCTGCTGAGCATTTGGATAAAAAGGAGCTGCTTGTCTCATTCTTACAGCTGGATGTCAGGCTGGAAATGAAGCATTTAAATAACATGGAGGAAATGGTGGACTGTCAAAATAAAATGGAGAAAACCAAAACGTTTCCCATAAAATTGTTCCTATTGTTACTAACTTAGTGTTGTTCTGCAAATGGACTAATTTTGCTTGACAGGCAACATGATTAAATAGCTAAACTTTGTCCATGCGGATTTCTGAGTCACATCAGATCAAGCTTTTATCTTTCACGTTATCAGAAATTTCTTTTTGCATTAAGGGAAACATTTAAAATACAGTAGCTTCTTGTTGACATCCTTGTGTTTGTCTTCAGTATTAAAGAGTTTCTTGTTTGAGTATAATAATTTCAGGCGTCTGACCTTAAAGATGGAAAAAATATCATCTAGAAAAGTGCTGTGAAGTTGTGAAAGTCCCATGATTCAGAACTAAAAACCTTAAACCTTTACAGTCACTCAAATAGATAGTTTTTTTATTTATTTATAGACTATAAATGAAAAAAAAACATGTCAGAAGATAATCTGAGATTTTAGTTTGACATCCCAGGGCCAAATAAATCCACATTTTCCTAATCTTGATGTATTTCAACAAGTACTTAGCCAAACTCACCCCCTTTATAAAAACATTTCTATAATGTCTCACACTAATAAACTACAAATCAATCCCTCGCTGGTATTTATGAGGAAAAAACATCACAGAGATGTGGCAGAGGCCAGTTTAATGCCACAACCACGAGCCGTCGCGAGGCCTTTACGACGCCATTCTCAAAAGCATGTGACACAGTAACTACAATAAATAAGACATCAATGAACAATCTGATTCCATTCATGGTTTTTCTCACAGTAAATGAACAACAGTGAATTTTATTATGAATCTACACACAAGGTCATGCAGTCTGAAGATAAGTAGAAAGCCAAAGTCATTACTCTTTGTTTTTTCTCCCTCTTATTACAGTTGAGTCCAGAGGAGTGTGCTGGAGGAGTGTAATTGACATAATAACAAGGCTACACAGATGCTGATGGGGAGTGTGGACCGGAGCCAGGTTGAAAGTCAATGTGCTGAAAGTCAGAAGGAGAAGACATTCTGAGGACAGGACCCGACAGGTCAGGAGAAGAGAGACAGCAGATGGAAAAGGTGAATACGTTTGTACATGAAAGAGAAAATGATCCTCTAAAAGGCAGAAATTGGAATAAGTTCTCCAACATAACAGCAGTAACCAGTTTACAGTCACTAAAAGCACTATAACCACAGCAACACCCATATAGTTAATGCACATCACTCACTTTTGGCCCTCTGAATCATTCAGGCATCTGCTTCCTGTTTGCCCCCCCCCCATCCCACAAACGCCAGCTCCATGAAATCCTTCAACACCATTGCACTTCCTCTCCTCCATCCCTCCATCCTGCCATCCCCCTCTGTGGGAACTGTTGACTCATGGCTGACTAAATCAACAGCGTCAGAACAGAGACTTCCATCTGAACTGTGGACAGCGCGTCGGCCCGCCGGGTATTTACCTCTTTTACCGGAACAGACCCCTGCAGATTTAGTCAACACACAAAACACTTGTGATAACAACACGGGCTGCTTTTCACTTGAGAACACCACGCCACAGTCAGGGGAGAAATGGTGTCAAAAGTCAACAAACGGTTGTACATGTGACATAAATAGTTTGTCGTAAAGTTTTGCAGATGAGGAAGATCACAGAGATTTTCTGCAGAAAAAAAGCTTTTTCTTTAAAATGATTTCTTAGAAAAACCAAACAGTGAACATTTAAGAACAAAACCATGGCGTCATGCCAGAGGCTGGGAGTTGACTAAAATGGTCTAGTACATCCTCCGCATGCATTCACACCTTTTAAACAAACAACCACAGAAGTCAAAGATTTACTTCCATCGACGAGGAGCTAGAGCAAGAGCGGACATGTACAGGACAAAGACAATCTGTTTAAGCAGCAACAAATCCACATTAAAACACCTTCTGACTTTGTTGCCTTACTTCAAGCATGGCTGACAATAGATTAGTGACATTTAAAACAAATCAGCTGAAGGTCTGTTCTTATAGCATGAGAGCAACAAATTGTAACAAAGAGATGCTAAAGATACACTGTTAGAATTTACAACATCAAAGACTCATATTTAAGCTTAAATAAGGATTTCAGGGTGAAACTTTTAGGGTTTTATCTGTCTTAGAGTCAAGAATGTGATTACGGTTGGCAGGAATACAATTATTTCACAGCTGATTTTAACTCAAACACACTGACACCGTTTCGCCACCTGAGAAATTAAGAAATGATCTGTGTGCAAAGAGGTGCATTTGCAAACGGGCTGTAAACGTGCTGCACGCATTCTTCTGCTCTCCCAATGACAGCAGAGCTCACAAACACAACTCCCTCAGAGTGGAAACCATCTGGATCACTTGTAATCAGCTTGTGCCGTGTCAGGGTGTTTACATTAAAGCTGCATGCTTTAGAAGAAAAGAAAAGAAAAAAGAGGCAGGACATCATAAATTAGATTCCTGTAAGCCCCCCCTCCCACCACACATACACACAGTTTATGCAACCTCAGCATAAAGTGATGCTTATCGCTGATGAAATGGGTGATTTATGGTGGGAGGCAACCAAACAGCATAGTTTAATAGCTCTCCTGTGCAGTTTGATGCACAGTAGATTGAAAAGTTAATGCCCTTATCTGACTGATGTGGAAACGTTCTGTGAAGATTGGCAGGCTTTTATTTTTCTATGGAGAACCTCACACCACCCGCACGCACTCCAAGGACATCTCTTTTTCTTCTTCTCCCTGTATTTGGCTCCATTTGGTGAAATGTAATAAACATCAGCCCAGAGAGAATGAAATTCCAGAGCTGCAGCTGTGGCACACGGCTACAGCAGCATGATCTCCCGCCGCCCCCAGACGGTTTAACCTCTCACACGATATGCAGTCTCCTGTCATAGCTTTAAGACCAGACCTCATCAGCTGTAACATGAAGACACAGTCAATATATGAAAGGGAAATTAAATAGATGGAGTAAAACATTCCTTCTCAAAAATGTGGCCATTACTTTACCAGGATTCCAAATCAAACAGTTCTCTAATTTAACTCCAGTTGCTCCTTTCCCTCTAAATATACTCAAAAAAACATCAGTTTTGCAATCTGAAAAGTGGAGTTCAGTTCTCGGGTTGTGTATTTTCAGTATTGTTTTTCAGCACATTGACTCAACATTGTGTCATTTTTGTAGCATCCAAAAATAGAGCTCAGCTCAGTTTGTTGGGTCGTAACAGCTCAGAGTCGAATGTTTCACCTGGAGGTGCAGGAAGACCAGCCAGCGTAACAGCTGAGTTCACCCCAGGACGTCCTCAGAAAAAGAACATTTAAATAAATAACTAAATAAAAAAAGAAAATAAACTATTACAGCCCCACAAAGTGTGTTCACTGGACTGTTTCAAGGTGTTTGTGTAAAAGAGAGATATGATGCTTGCAAGTGTGTGGGAACAATAAACACAGCTTGAAGTCTTGAACAGTAAACTATGGCTCATTATTCCACTTTCTAAACATATTTGACCATAAAAGCAGAATATTACAATTTGAGTTTAGCTGAGTGCAGCATCTGAAACTAGAAATATAACCCAACTGTTTTTCTTTACACATTCTCTCTACCTGAACCTTCATTTCTCCCTTTAGGACTTTAAATCTCGCTTTTCCTGACTCACGTCTGGATCGTCCCTGCTGCTCCTCGTGGAGTAGAGGTTTGGAACCCAGATCTCTAAAAATGCTGTTGGAGAGTAGAAGATGTATAAGAATGCCAAGAGCTTAATAAAAAGCATTCAGAGTACAATAAATCCAGGTATGATTTAAACAAGAACTGGTAAAAGCTTGAGCTCATGTTTTATTTAGACTGAGTGAATGCCATGTTAGTTTTTATTAGATTTTAGGTAATGAAGAAGAAACAGAAGAACCTCTCAAAGGACTGCAAGGAGCTCATGACCTTGAGAGGTCAGAGGAAGCAGGACGAGTGGAAGTCTTTTGAGAAATGCAGCTGCATTTGCAGCAGAAGTGCTTATCTGTCTCCAAGACTTAAACTGACATCAATTCACTAAAGAATGCAGAGAGCAAGAAGTCGGTCATGGAAAATCTTTGATGAATCCAACAGCACCAACTCTGGACTTTGATAAGATGGCGCCTAGTGAAAGAGAGGTCAAGGAGAAGGTCAAAGAGGCGGGGCTCAAGAAAAAAAATGACGTTTTACTCAAGTTTTATTAGAACTGTGTATCGTTACTGTGGAAGCTACAAAAGAGTCTGTGATCAGAAGTCACCAAGTGAAAAGTTAGAGTTTGTTAATCCCAAGTTGCAGATGAATAACCGGAGGGAAAAAATGACTGATTTTGAATGTGATGAAACAAAGAAGAGTAAAGTTACTGGGACTTTTTGGAATTATGGGCTGCAGATATTTTTTGACTGTATTTACACTGAAACGTTCCCACATTTTAAAATCAAACATCTAAAACTTAGTTTAAACATGGAGACCTTTTTAACTTAAAATCATGTAAATATAATGAAGGTGGTTCGTCTGCCTGTATGGGATCATCTGTCTTTATTTTCTTCATCATTAAGCTACAAGATACGACCCAAGTAAAATATTATATAACAAACTACACTCACCGGCCACTTTATTAGGTACACCTGTCCAACTGCTCATTAACACTTAATTTCTAATCAGCCAATCACATGGCGGCAACTCAGTGCATTTAGGCATGTACACATGGTCAAGACAATCTCCTGCAGTTCAAACCAAGCATCAGTATGGGGAAGAAAGGTGATTTGAGTGACTTTGAACGTGGCATGGTTGTTGGTGCCAGAATGGCTGGTCTGAGTATTTCAGAAACTGCTGATCTACTGGGATTTTCACGCACAACCATCTCTAGGGTTTACAGAGAATGGTCCGAAAAAGAAAAAATATCCAGTGAGCGGCAGTTCTGTGGGCGGAAATGCCTTGTTGATGCCAGAGGTCAGAGGAGAATGGCCAGACTGGTTCGAGCTGATAGAAAGGCAACAGTGACTCAAATAACCACTCGTTACAACCAAGGTAGGCAGAAGAGCATCTCTGAATGCACAGTACGTCGAACTTTGAGGCAGATGGGCTACAGCAGCAGAAGACCACGCCGGGTGCCACTCCTTTCAGCTAAGAACAGGAAACTGAGGCTACAATTTGCACAAGCTCATCGAAATTGGACAATAGAAGATTGGAAAAACGTTGCCTGGTCTGATGAGTCTCGATTTCTGCTGCGACATTCGGATGGTAGGGTCAGAATTTGGCGTCAACAACATGAAAGCATGGATCCATCCTGCCTTGTATCAACGGTTCAGGCTGGTGGTGGTGGTGTAATGGTGTGGGGAATATTTTCTTGGCACTCTTTGGGCCCCTTGGTACCAATTGAGCATCGTTACAACGCCACAGCCTACCTGAGTATTGTTGCTGACCATGTCCATCCCTTTATGACCACAATGTACCCAACTTCTGATGGCTACTTTCAGCAGGATAATGTGCCATGTCATAAAGCTGGAATCATCTCGGACTGGTTTCTTGAACATGACAATGAGTTCACTGTACTCAAATGGCCTCCACAGTCACCAGATCTCAATCCAATAGAGCATCTTTGGGATGTGGTGGAACGGGAGATTCGCATCAGGGATGTGCAGCCGACAAATCTGCACCAACTGTGTTATGCCATCATGTCAATATGGACCAAACTCTCAGAGGAATGCTTCCAGCACCTTGTTGAATCTATGCCACGAAGAATTGAGGCAGTTCTGAAGGCAAAAGTGGGTCCAACCCGTTACTAGCATGGTGTACCTAATAAAGTGGCTGGTGAGTGTATTTCCTTCCAATGATCCAGTTTCTTTTCCTTTTTGAAGGAAAAAAGTTAATTTTAAAACCTAAATGTTAACATTTTTCATCTCAGAGTGAAACAGCTCATGTATATAATGAAAGTTGTAGAAGATGCTCAACGGGCCTTAAAAATCAGATCCATAAACAAGTAGTAAGATGTTCAGTCAGGCAAAACTCAACACTGCATAAATAAAAATCAACAATAAAAGAAAAACATTCAGCGTTTCTAACTTTCCTGTGCTCACTTTCAGCTGTGTAACTACAGAAAAAAAACAATAAAATCTGCTTGGATCAGCAGAGTCTCGAGGAACCGATCAGCTGGGCTTGAATATGCGTCAAACTCCCCGAAAACAGAAACTGTGACAAGTTTGAAATCACTCAGATGCTTTTTATCACAGAATAACCAGAGATGTTGTGAAACCTCTCGTAGACTTTGTTGTTTCACTGGCACAGAAACTGATTTTACATTTAAACACTCTGTTTTTTAGTGTTTAACACGTTTACAATTTTTTACTTGCAAAGAACAAACTTACCAGCTGATCTTAATTGTTTAATTATGACATAAAACCTGATTAGATTTGTATCAACTCCAAAAGGGCTGGAGGTTAGAGCGTTCCCAGAGGAGAAATGACTTTGTGCTCTCTGAATTTAGCCAAGACAGGAAGAGATGCTATCTGAGTATTATTTGAGCTTCTGAAACTGTTCTTTATCCATGTTATTTCAGTGAGCTCCTCATAGAACAGTCTGCGTCACAAAAAAAAAAAAGACAGAAGTGCTCTCACATATTTTAGATACGTTCATTTTCTCCAGAGAAATGATAGCCTGTCAAGAGTTTTCAGCGTGGTACTAAAAACACACACACACACAAAAACATGCAATTAAAAAAGCTTGTTATTTTTAAAGGTTTTAAAAGAGTGAGTCTTTATTCTGAGTCCAAACAGAGATTACATCCACACCCATTGTGTGCAGGAATAAAATCTGTTCTCTAAAATTTGGGTCATTCAAGCAAAACAGTGAGTTTTTTGTTTAAATACTGGAGACACACAGCAGCTTGTTTGGAAGACACAGTCCAGACTGTGCCAAACGATCACAGGAAGAACATGGTCCAGCTCCAAACATGGACATAACCTGTGCTGATGACCTACGTCTCCAGACTTTAGTTTCTTTATTCTGATCCCAAATCAAACCCCTGAAGAAGTTCCATCTGGTTCTGGATGCAGCCAGATCTTAGCTCAGACATGTTTCTGCTCATTGGGTGCCCAGCGCCAACTGGGAAATCCGGGTTTGGGTTTTAGTAAGTGGCACCCCACCCATGCCTCATTGGGGTTAAAGACACAACCACAAAAATGAGACTTCTGGAATGTTTGTCACCCAGTGTCTGCTGTAAGAACCACAGCGAAGCCACTTCACCCCGACAGGAGCGAGAATAGACCTGAGGAGTCACGGAGCATTTATCTGGGAAGCCTGTAATGACTGCTTGCAGCTGGATTTGGATTTCCGTGGTTGGAGCGATGCCTCATAGTAACACAGAAAGAGTCGGCTAAAGAAGATGGGAGCTGTTGACTGATGTAGCGGGTTGTTGTTTTCCTTTATTTCTCCTTTTCTTTTTCAAAGTTCAACATTTCAGAACAATACACAGCAAAAAGAGGCTAAATACAGACTTCTCATGTACTTAGTTATTTTTTTAATTCTCACTCATGATCATTCGGGTATCTTTTTGTTTACCTGTTTGTAAAGATTCCTGTAAGTTGCATCACCGAATCATTAAAACCATCTGCTGCAACTGATTCATTTCTTATGACTTATTTTTCATAGAATCCTTCAGTACAGTATGATCAGCACAGAGCGCTGCTGGATTCTAACTGATGCTGCAGCTTTAAGACCGTCCTGCTTGTTAAATCCTAAGAAAAAGAACACTAAATCAACATAATGCCACTTGGACTTTCCAGTACCGTTTCAGTGTTTGTTGCATTTCGGTGACTCGCTAAACCACTAATTTCTAGTGAATTTGAAAAATTCTCACAAATCAAAAACAGGTTTTAAGAAGCCTCGTTAGGTTTTAATTGAATGTTTTACAAGTGAGAAAAATAAATCAAAGTGTCAGTAGATATTATCAGCGTCTCACGAACTGAAAGTCAAACTCGTCTTGAAAACTGACAGAAAAACAAAGTAACGTGGACTCCCATTCCAGTTTTCTCTTTGCGTTTGACTTTTGAGATGAAGATTTTACTAGGGAGGGAATAATCCGAAGCTCCACGCTGCATCGACGTGCTGAAACATGCAGGAGTGACCCGAGCGGCTCCTTTAACCCAAAACACAGGCGCATTAATTACGAGAGACTCCTGCTGCTCTTTAAGTCCAAAATCTCATCTGATTCAATGAAATTTGACACAATGGCTGCAGCTTGCAACAAAACATATAAAAGGATCTATAAAAAGTCTCAACATTTATTGTCAAAAACAATTTCTTACACATAATCACAGGCTTGAAAAGCAGAAACTAGCCCTCTTCTTCTTCTCTTGTCTCTTCAATAAACTCCATTTATGCTGATGGTTAAAAGTCCTAACATGCTTCAAGGTGATGTGCAGTTCTGGACAAGGTTTAAATGAATTCTCGCTGTCTTCACTCGTCTCCCTCATCTTGTCCTTTGATGTGAGTCTCACTGATGGACTTCCAGAGATTAGACAACACTCTGAAGTTCCACTCTTTGATTAAGGAAAATATTTACAACACACACTAAAGAGAGACGTATATTAAACCACCCACACTGCAGCTCACTTTTAAACAGGCGGTGAGAGGAAATCCAGGGGCTGTTTGCTGCCACCAGCTCCAGGATGAAGGAGTGGGAGGAGCTTAAGAAGAAGTGGAGGATGTGAAAGACTGACTTAATAAAGTCTTTCCTGTTTCTTTATAGGAAAAAAATCTAAGCAGAAATCATTGTGGTTTCTTAAAATGGTTTAGGTGGGTTATACTTTCTGTAAATGACTCAACTGTCAAGCAACCCCCCCCACAACTAACACCAGAGTGTCTATTTTAATGTTAACATGTTCCTCAGAAGTTACAGGGACTAAAAATAGTGGATAAAAGTTCAATTACAAACCTTTTGGATGAGGTTTGACATGCTGTTTAAAAAAATGGGGCCCTTTTATGTTCACTGGTCAACAGCTGATTTTGTCAGCGTGAACTCTGAATGTTGAGAAAAGTTTATAAATAACCACAAGTTTCTAAAATGTTTTGACTTTTAGCAGAAGTTCATGTCCTTGAGGAGCACGTGCACGGAATTCAGAGCATGAAACACTAAACCCTCCTTTTTTAAAGCATGAATGTCTAAATGCAAAATTGTGGAATTACTGTGTGAAAACACTCACAGTTTCAGCTGCAGTCTCATTGGATTGCTGCATACGATAATCACTTGATCCATGTGTCATAAATCTAAGTCATGTTCTGTGTCTTAAAGTAGCTTAATTCAGTCCCAGTTTACCATCTTTTTAAATAAAATATTACAAAACTACATGAGACATAGCTGTAGTTTTTAAAAGAATTCCAAATTTCTGTTTTTTTTCCCTTGAACTTTGTCCTAGTTTAGAATTTTTTGGTGTTCTGAACTTGAGAAATTCATCCATCTGACAATGATTCAATCATTTTGTATCACACAATCAAATTGGTTTTAGATGAAACGACTGACTGTAACGATGTAACAATGTTACACCACGCCCCGAGCTGCAAGAGTCTGAAGCAAGACACTAAGCACCACCGTTTTGTAGTATTTTTTTTTTCTAAAAATGTGTTGGTGAAAATGTGCATTTGGCTGTGAGAGTTACAGGAAATAATTCACCATTTTATTCAGGCAGCTTGAGGGGCAGCTCTCACGTGGACACAGCTTGGAGGAGAGATGGGATTAGGTAAACCGAGTGTTTTACTTCCTGGTCAGAGAATAACTCAAGAAGTTATATTTTAGGACAAATGAATATACTATATAACACCAAAGGTAAGGTTTTATCATACATTTGCCTATCCCAGATGTTGAAAGCTGTAAAATAGCAGGATATGGAACCTTTAAAAATCTGTCGACTACCATGTTGAACGTTCAGCCCTGTGAGTATCTGACTTGAAATTTTATGGTCACAAAATTAAAATATTCATAAATGAATCCACTTTTTGAGGATTTAAAACACAGACGGGCTCATATGGGAAACATTTAGACTCGCAGACGTTTCAGGACACGGTTCATACAAAGCATAAAAACATTGAACTCATTAGTAAACAAGTTCCATCTGCTGACATAAACAACAACTGAATCAGGAAATAATTCAAATGTGGAGCATGTTTAAACTAGCCCACCACCCCCACCCCACACATACACACAAATGTATTGAATCTTATTATTTTACCTACTATAAACACAATATTTCTGATCTGAGAACAGTTTTTAAACTTTAGAGCGTTAAACTGATTTTAGAAATCTTACACTGAAAATTTTCCAAACTTCTGTTTTGGGATAAAACTCAAGACTGTCAAACCAAAAACTGCGTTCGAAACACTTCTGTTGGTTATTTTGGGCAAAATGGAAGAAAACGATTCTTTCAAATTACAGTAACTCCTTTTTATATACACAGAGTATTCATGAGTGTAGCACACACACACACCTCCTTGTTCACCTTGTGTGGGGCTGTTTTCATGGTGTTGATGGGGGCGGGGGGAGTTGGGGGACAAGGCCTCCATTGACTGAGCTCCTCCCTGCAGAACCAGATGTTGAGAGTTAGCGGGCAGTTTGAAAAAGACACGCGCTGGATTTCCTGATCAGATCCAGACGGAGGAATTTATGAACTGAAATGAAGAAGAAAAGAGAGAATTTAACACGTTGTAAGAAAATGAATATAAGAAAAATAGTTTCTTCAATCATCAGCTTGTTTTTTAGGATCATCTCGGTGAGATGCATGACAAGAATTTTATTGCAAAATAGGGCCATGTGTAAACAAAGTACACTTGAGTCCTTCTGTCCCAAGAAACAAGGAAATCTCTCACAGAGCAGCTGTAAACAATCTTCTAACCTCATTCACACCAATAACTTTCAGATTACTCAGTCTCAGGATTGAATGATGGTTTAATAATACGAATTTTAGGTCAGGATTTCACACATTTAGTGCGCAGTAATTGCTAAAATACGGGTCAATAATTCGATTCGTTCGATTGTGAAGCAGCTGTTTGCCTCAAACACCAAATTGAATCAAAAACTCAGGAAAACAGTTTGAAATCGATCAAGGCTAATCATGCTAATTTAGCATGCTAACCCTGTTTTCTGTGACAAATTCGTATATATTTTTAGTCATATACAAAAATAACCAACAATAACTCAAATAATAATAATAATAACAATAAAAAAGTACCAGTATATCAACTATATCATAAAACTTTAATATACAGATTAGCTAAAACAATCAGCAAGGTTAGCATAATTACTGACCTTTGTGCTCCAGTGTTGTTGTTCGAAATGTTTTTGAAACTGGACCTGAAGCTGCTCTGTGCAGATCTACAAATTTTATCTGCACACTTTCCCCTCAAGCCATGGAAGCTGCAGCGACAGCACAATTCCATCCTGATGCGTCGATGCTGAGAGGCCTGTCATCTCGTTTGTGCTAGCTATGTCAGGTTGGCAGTTCACAGCAGGTCTGAACCCCGGAGCCGTGGGGAAACATGGAGCTTGAAAGTTTGTCAGCAGTCTGCAGTGCCTACAGGAATGTAGGAGATACAACTACCGTAGCTTTGATGTTGAATATATCAACATGCTATATTTGAAAAGATTAAATGGTCTGTTTTAAGGATGTTTGCAAGATTCAAGATGGCCGCCAGTATTAATGTTGGCTGAGTTAGCCAAAAATCTTACACTGTAGTCTGAAGTCTGTTGATTTTGGTGATATTCAGGTGATGATGCTGTACAAAACCAGCTGTACTGATATCATCTGTTTGGCTGTTTTAAAGAAAACGTCATGTTTTTAACCAAATGTTGGAAATAACTGCACAGGAAGTGAACATGGAAGTTGAACCTGAAACAAACTCCACTCCCCCTCACGGTAAGACATTGTCCTGAAAAATAATTTAATTAAATTAAAATCTATTTTGGGGCTATTCAGTTTCAAACATTTTGCATTTAAATATAAAATTTTTTTTAAAAACAGCTGTTGCTTGGAATAAATCAAATTTTCACGTGTTGTAATCATAATTTCATTGAACTTTCATGTTGGATTTTTATAAATTGGACATTTAACATGATAGTAAGTGATTAAACAGCTTTTCTCAGTTCTGTTCCACCACACCAAAGTCTTCTTCTCAGCAGCGTCATGGAGGTTAGTGTTTCATTTGTTTTACTGTCGTTTACATTTCTACTGGAAAGAGACTTTTACTGTGTATTAGAATAGACGTGTTGTCAAATTATTTAACTTCAAAGTAGGTGGAAAAAGTGGAGCAAGAGTTTTTTTCATGTCTTCATGGCCTCTGCAGCTGTTCACAGTACCATAAAAACACTTTCAGAAGTTTGTTTTCATTTAATGGATTTAAGACTGGGGAGACATGTAAAATAATGAAAAAGCAACCTTTTGCAGATGTTCTTCTCCCTTGCTCCTCACGTGGTTCCTGTTTTGCAGCCATATTACCTCGCCAATGAAAATGAACTGCGCTCAGATTGTCTGTCATACTAACTGCAAAGCTGCAAATCTTTTCGGCTCTTTGAGGTTGAGTTGACGCTTCAGAATGTTTATAGCTGGACGCCTCCAACGAGCACGGTTTACTTCAGACTCCTGGTTAACCTTCTAAAAACCATAAAAGCTCCGGCTCAACACAGCTGGAAACACATCCAACAATCAGAAAGCTAATGCAGCTGTGCACTTGACTCCCTTCAGAACATTTTTCAGAATTAAATACACAGCTACCAGTAAATTACACACATAAAGTTATGACAATACAGCTGCATATACACATCTGGAAGTGTAGATTTCTGTTTATCTATGTCCAGGGGAAAAAAAAAGAATCAAATCTTGCTGGTTTCTGATGAAACAGAACATTTACTGCTCTTAAGGCAATTAAGTGAGAACATTGCAAGTGTCTGACGTAGCCTTTAATGAACGCTTGTTGGAGACACCAGTCGAAGTTTAGAAGGATCGTATTGAGGCCAGCTGGTTGTAATTTATGAGGACAAAGCATCTGTGGAACTTTGACCCCGAGGATCTCTTTGCACTCACCCGCTCAGCTCATGATGATGGCTGACGGGTGATGCAATGGAGGCTCAGAAGGGTGGGGGGTTCTCAAGAACACCAGTAAGTGCAACACGAGCTCAAGAGGGACTCTTGCATATTTTCCCACACTTGTTGCCATCATCACAGCCTGGAACCGTTAGTCATGCCTGCTCGTGGTGGGGTTTCCATATTAATAAGCATCTCCAGAACACGGAGTGACCTCAGTTGAGGTTGGAGATCAGGACCTGCCTGTTTAGTAAGTGTGTGAACATATCAAAACTGGACTTGATGTTCAAAAACGTATTCTTCTTATAAACCATGAAATACTCATCATGGTATTGCAGCTCGGCTTTGTCTGGTGACTAAAGTATCAGTATCAAGTCCTGCAAGGAATCAGTCTAAAAAAAAAAATCTCTCGATTCCTGCCCCGTTAGGTTTTCTACCAAATAGCTCCCCCTAGTGGAGAGAAGTGTTACCATTCAATTACAATGAGACAAAGTTGACTGTTTCCATATCAAAGTTTATTGCTGACATGCAAGTAGAGATCTGATGAAGTAGAAAAATATTTTTATACAAATGTGTTTATATGTACAATTATTCAGTTTTTTTTTCTGTATACAGATGCCCATATCCAACCAACAGGTCACAACACATTGTCTCATGGGGTTAAAAAACACAAGAGAACAGTAAGAACCCACCATGTTTCCCATCCTGCACCAGGTTTACAGTTAGAGCGGTCAGTAACCCATCAGATACACGCTGAAACTTTGACAAGTTTGTAGGTTTTCTCTAGTTGGAGGGAAAAGAATTTGAACGTGGGTTTTTTTGGGGGACTCAGATGAATTAATTACCTTCAGTTTCAGTTACTCTGACGTCACTGTACAAGTTCAACATCGTGCAAAAAGAACTTGTTTTCTACGGAGTTGAATATTTCCATGCAGTTTACCAATCCAACACTGGACACGGTACGATCCACTCGATGGGAAGTGAAACACTTAGCTTGCTGGGAGCAGTTAAAGGTTTCTCATCTGTCTCATGGAAGATTCTCTTAAGCACACAGCAACGGCCATAAAACTCCGAATGCAACCTACACTACAATACTGCTGAATACCCACCGAATTCACATTGAGCTGGGACGAAGCCGACGGCTCTCTTTACATATTGTTTCAGCCTCCAGATGTGCAGGTGTGACAGTCGACGGCTGGCTGAAGCGCACGTCCATCAGCATGTGTTGAAACAGAGTTGGTAGGTTACAGGGTGGAACTACTATACATACAACATGGCTGCCGCAGTCATGACGGTACATTATTTACATACTGACCCGAGTGTGCAGCCTTGCGTGACAATTAGGAGGGTAATGGCAGAACAAAACCCTCCAATAAATCGAGATAACATGACATTTTATTTATTTTAAAAATAGAACTATGAAAAAGTCAGTCTTGGTATTAGTGTAGCTTAAGCTTACCATAAAATGGCAACAAAAAAACCCAAAACGATTTAGAATTCAAAAGAGGGGGAAAAAAGGAAATGCTACTGTTTGATGGATGAGTTCGATGGTTGAAGTGGAATCACTGAGTGAGGAACATGTTTTAAAGCTGATAGAGCAAAGAGACGCGGGGCCTGTGTCACCAGCATGAAGTCAGGAAAAGACTGTTTACAATCAAAGTCTGTGATACAAGCACCAGTGGTTTGGGAGGGGGGGTGGCAGGGGAGGGGGTTACATCCACTCCAGTGAATAAATAAATCAACAACTCCCAGAAAAAAAAAAGAGAAAAAAGACATTTCAAACAAACGAATCAGAGGTTGTGTTCATGCAATCAGTTTGAATATAAATAGGAAGAAGTCTAGAAAGCTTGAAGCAGGTACCAATATGCAAAGGCAAGAAGCAGTATACAAATAACAGTCACCGATAAGTAGCTTTGCCATGGTTCAAAGAATCATCGTGTAAAAACAGAATTCATCCAAACTGCCAAATCAAACCAGAAACTACATTTAAATCATACGAGTTGGATTTTCATTTACCTGTGAAATCTTACAGTACTGATTATCAGCCACGGGTTGGAGCCTCGTGGTGAGATAAGACGAGCACGTGGAAGGTGACGGGGGGGGGGTCGGAGCGGCAACAGACGTGTGGGATCTTCACCAATCTTAAAGCGTTTGTGTAAATCCCCCCAAAAACATTCAGTCAAGCTCGTTTTAGCAGAGCCGGTTGTGGTTTTCACAGTGTCCGCCGCGCGGCAGCCAGATTACACAACACCACGATGAGAGGAGAATAGCTTAAAGGGTCAGAGGGCGTGCGAGGGTTAACAGCTCCACGGTTTCACACACGCTCATTTTCATGACCCAAACACACACACACATCGTGCACACTCCTGGATACTGCAGGTTTATCAAAGCGCATAATGATGGTTCACATTCACACTGAAAAAAAAAAATGCTTTTCCATGATTGTTTTTAAAAAGAAACATGGAAGCTACCTGGAAGCCATTTTATTCTAAATGAGTCTGAGTACCGCTTTCCTTGGCTAAGAATAAATTTAAGACAATATTTTTGGCAATGGAAACATGACAGTGCTGTTATTTTGTCACGCTGGCACTGAGGAAGAGCTCCATCAACGTGCCTTGGCCTCATTCAGTTCTTGGCATTGTGACTCCCAGGTATCTCACACTAGCTGCCTAGATGCTAAGAATAGATTTCCACAGGGACGAGCAGAAGCAGGAGGACAATGAATTATGTAAATATCAAAGCATCCGTATACATAAGCTTTGATATTCAGCTTTCTTTTTCTTCAGCTATGGAGAAAAAAATGCTACTGTTCAGGTAAATAAAAGAAAGCTTATTCAGATTTTTAGAAACCACAGAAAAGGTTTCGAACACGATTCCACGCCAACAGAAAACATTAATGCTTTATGTCACTGGTGACATACAGACACATTTGTTACAATCCCTTGTCTCAGGATAGTGAACACGGTTAACCAGGAGAGGAGAGACAAAGAGGTAGATCGATCTGAAGTCAGACAGACGGACACGACAAAGAACATATTCATTCCAGGAAAAGAGGAAGAGTCATGAGGGACAGAAGGGAGGTGGGAAGGAGGTATACAGATATACAGGTATATGTGTGGGAGGGGGGTTGCTACATGATTCTGGATCTGTTTTTCAGGAGATCCAGAACTGAGAGGGAAGTGTCACAACTGGGAGGAGGAGCATGGGGTTTACGGTTCCTTTAACACCACAGGCACGACCGTGTCAGTGCCAGGTGTGACCGAGCCAATCAGCTTGTTGCACAGTGACTGTGGGCAACCTGAGGGCAAGCAAACCTTTGGGTCGGAGTTTGATCCAGGTCTTTAAATGTTTCAGAATAAATCCAGACAGGGACAGTGAAGCTCTGAGTGGAAGTGGGTTTCGATGTCCACCTTCTATCATCTTCACCTGGCTTGCCAAATATGAGTCTCTGTTTGCAAGCTCAGGCAGGGCCTCCTGCGTGCTCACTCAGTTTGGGGACTTTTTCTTCTGAGTTCTCCCTGCAGGTGTCTGGAGAGGCTGGAGTGTGCGATTGAGGGTTATTTCCGGAGGAAACGTTGGGCGAGAATAGCAGCATCTAGTGGACTAACAGGTTGGGCGTCATGGCCCAAACGCCTAACAGGTGGGATGCTGCCAAACTGGCGGTTGGACAGGAAGTTCTTGGCTTCGTGGCAAGTGTTCTTCTCTTCAGCCAACAGCAGCTGCTGGCGCATGTAGTTTTCAAACTCGTACTGTGAAGACTCTTCGATTGCCTTGGCCTGGATGGAGAAATAAATTCACTTCAGCAAGAAAACCCTCAAAAACTAGAATTAAAGTATTAAAACATTGAGACCACATGGATCACGCATCATTTGGGCTCATAAACACAGATTTAAGGAAGTTATTTCTACTGATATCTCACCTCCTGCAGATGTTCTGGGTGATTTAGCTGATCATCAATATCTGGAACCACCTGCAGAGGGCCACTCATCGATGAAACCGACTGCCTGAGATTAAGCAAACAAAGCAGCGTGATTAGCAAAGCTTCATAGTTTGAACTGTGCGTGCAAAGCAACAGTCTGATTTGTTGAACAAGACCTGAGAAATAACAGACTGTGTTTGTCTCAAACATCCAGCAGAGGGTGTATTTACCATGAGGCTATAATGGCACTGAGTGACTCCAACACTTCTCCTGCAGTCAGCCTCTGCTGGGGATCCAACACGAGCAGCTTTCGGATGAGGCACACCGTGTTCTCTGACACACGACCGTCTCTGTGAGGAGGTGGAAGGAACAGAGACAAGATGGTTCATTTCATACACGAGTGTTCGTCCTGCTGAGTCCACTAAATCTGCTCTGGATGCAGGATTAAGACACTAAATTATCTGGTGCAAGCACACAACGATTAAACCATCTCTTCAACAGCTAATGTCAGTGTAACAAGACAAGTTAATTCTGCGAAGATTTGTGAATGAATGAGTAGATTGTGTGTCGTGCTGTCGGAGCCGTGTGAGTCTGATGCTGCCAATCAAATCCCCACTGGGTTAAATACTCACTCTGGGATGGAGTACTCTGCAGCCTTGATCTTACGGAAGAGTTCTTGAGGTATACTGTCATAAAAAGGAAACTGGCCATACAGCATGGTGAACAGGACTACACCGAGGGCCCACATGTCACTGGGTTTACCACGATACGGACGACCTACAGGAAGGGATCAGATTTTGTAAATAAATCATAAGCAAACACACAAAAAACCACATACTGAAACAGGCATGGGCAGAAAAAGACGTTATTTTAGTGCAATAAAAGTTATGACTTGTTATGACTCAGGTGTGATTAAGCATGTAATAAGTTGAATCCCTGTCAAACAACCAGATCTAATGATTAACTAAGTCAGCAAGCTGAAACACAAGCACTGACTCAACATATAAATGGCTTCCTGGAGAGGGGCGTGGCTAAATTCTGATTGGTCCCTGAATTGCTTCGGACCAGTCACTGGTGGTTAAACTCTGTTTAGATGATCAAAAGCTTTTATCTGGCAGGAATTTAGATGAGACAGAAAAATCTGTCTTGAAGAGTATTTATATGTGAGAAACTAGTATTTTTGATAAATATTTAAATGTAGCAGGAGACTGCAGGGAGATCCCACAGTCTCGTGGTACGTTGGCGGGGTTGATCTGGGGTCCCTGCTGCTGCTTCTAGTAACTCCACATGGTGCCTAACTTGAATAAATTCCAGCTGCACTGCTGCTCACAAAATATCAGACTTTTCAAATGGAAGATGGGACGGGAGTCGGTTTAAGTGTATGTGCGTTACCATTGGCTGTGTGTTACAGCCAAGGAGGCGACAGCAACAGCAGTGAGCAATTATGCTAAAGCCTGTGTCACACACACACAAACACACACAGGGGGGGGATGGGAGTAGTTTCCCTCTAGTGAGTCATCTGTGCATGAGTCACTGATGCTCTGTTTAATTGTGTGCCTGTCACGTTATGCTGATACGTACGTTGAGGGGGGTGGGGGGGTGGGGGAATCTACAGTTTTCAACTGGTTGGACAGGAACGATGTGAGTTTGCAGTCATTCTAAAACTTAAACCCTCTGCAGAATGTCGTCCAGGAAATCAATGATTAAACTCATGCAGCCAAGGTCTTCCATGGAAGATCGTAGTCAAGAGCTGGTTAGTGGTCTGTGATTCTCCTGTGTGACTATTTATTTGGACATTAAACACTGGAGAGCTGAGTCATACGTCTCTCAGATAAATCCTGTTTCACAAGGACGAAAGCAACTTCCTCTGCACGCACCATATATGAGAAAACGCAAGATCACCATGATTACAAAAAACAGCTTCTGCCAGTCTGAGATTGCGACACAACCCCCTTCATGTTGCTTAATAATTGGAAAATCAAACAGCGAACTAGCTGCTAACATCATACAGGATCCTCTCCACTCAGATCACAACCTCTGACTTCTCTAACAAACACGTCTTGATAGGAATTTCTCTCTTATGTCGGGAACATTAAACTGCAAATGAAAGTTTATCTCACTTCAAACATTTATGATGTTTTTTAACTCATTTCCACATGTATAAGCAAACATGCGTGTGACTGTTGGGAAGTCACGAGAAAGAAATCTTATCTGATTCCTACGATGTATTTTAAAAAGAATGTACATCTTTTTCACTCACCACTTAATACATCTGGGCTGATGTAGGCGGGACTTCCTCTCTGGTCTTTCAGTAGGTCATCCTCACTCACCAGATGTTTTCCCAGGCAGAAGTTAGTGATGGTGATGCGGTGAGTCCTTCAAGCAGAAAGAAACTTCATGTCAAATTCAAACAAACAAATAAATCTCAAATAAGGACTCAAAAATAAGTTTTAGTTTAAAGAACGTGACTTCGATTATTTCCAGTTTCAGATTCTCATCATAAGAAAGCTTCAGTTTAGAGAGAGGTGAAGCTAAACCTCCTGACATCTGGAGTCCTTCATCATTTCTAAGATTTATATTTATGAGGTCTGAGTCCTAATCCCAACCCGCAATCAGAGATTAAAAATTCACACCAGGAATTCTTAAAAAGAAAATACTGTCCAGATCCTCGGCCATCAACAATCTGTAGAGATCCCGATCCAAATGATCCAATTCTTATATTTTTTACACATTTTGAGTAAAAAACAAACAAACAAACAAACAATAGGATGAAGATCTACAAATTTGACTATAATACCAGCTGTACAGGATATAATTTGCATGCATTTAAAAACCTCATGCTGCCCTACAGCCTGTAAGTTTTTCAGTATGAAGAAGTATTTAGTGTGAGGAGCCTTTAAATCATGTAAAAAAAAACTCCAGTTTTAAAATCACTGCATGGGTTTTCTTTCTTTTGTTGCTTCATCTACAGAATCTTTAACTAACGTTTCAAACCAACATTTTGATTTTAGTCAGCTATCATCTTCCTTTTTAAAACAAGACTTTAATTCCAACCACCTCTGGTGCTTTAAATGTCATCAAACCCGCTCCTTTGAATAATTTGGTGCCTACAGAAATGTGCTGTCAAGAAATAGGTCATCAGAGTGAATTTAGTTTCCTTTTGACAGAAAGAAACCTGACTATAAGAATCTGAGACAAAAGCATTGTGCTTCTGCAGCAGAGAGGAAACACACTTTGACAAACACGAGTCAACCTGCGGTGATTCTGGTGATGGTTGTTAAGGTGGCTGCGGCTGCGTGGAGATGTGTTGAATATCAAAAAATAGAAGAAGAAAATGAGCGGCCACCGTCTGCAGCCCGGGTCCTCCCTGCATTACGCTTTTCACCAACATCCGCTTTCTCAAAGACCTGAGGTCAAACGCTTCCTCTATTCTCTCTCACTTTCACACTCTGCTCCATCACACATATTCACTGCTCCCACTGAACTGTCTGATGCCAGTTGCTGGTAAACACTCCCTTTTCAGCCAAATGCTCCAATCTCCATCCTCCCTGCAGAATCTTCACTCTGAATAATTTCAGATTATGGGATTCAAATGCTTTTGTAGTTACAGACTCCGGAGTCAGACAGTGGCTTTCTGAACTGTGCAGGGATCAGCCACAGAAGAAAAGCGTGACGCTTCAAGGACCCTCGACATAAAAGCTTCCTTCATAAAGGAGTCTGTTCTTTTGTCTGTGTGCATCACGACCCGGGCTCCTATTCCTGCACCGGAGATTGGATAAATGAAATTGCATGTTTGCCTGGTGAGGCAAGACTCCCTAAGGACTGCAGAGAGACCACACCATCTCTGCTTCCTGGTCATATGATGCAGGGTAAGTCAGGAAACCAGAGACCAAAAACGCCCCCGATGACTTCTCCTTTCCGCCTTGCAATAAAAATACACCAGATGACAAGAAGGAGGTTAAACTCAGGGCAACTTCTTCATAGAACAGCAGATTTCATTTCTCAGAACTAGACAGAAGACTGAAAGGGCTTTAATAACAGGTTCAAGTGGAGCAGATGCTTGAATCCATCATGGCCTACGATTGTTGCGTCCTTTTTCAAAAACATGTTTCACAGTATGATTATTTTGTCCTTTTAATTGTATTTATATCAAGGTTAAAATGATATTTGTGTGGTATATAACATCTAAATGTGGCTTTCGTTTAACACAAATAACTTTTCAATCAGGAAGAATTCATATATAAATATGTCAGAGACCTCTTGGGTTCCGACATCCTGATTTCATAACAGCTGGTGCAATGAGGATAAATCACATCATTCCCTAAAATAATAGGGATGTTTTCAGTCTTTGGTGCATTTCCCAGAAGGATGACAAGCAGCATGGGAGGAGAGTGGACGTCTGAGTTGGTGTTCCCATGTTTTCCCACACTGATGGAACATTAACACACACACATCTGGGCTGGAGTGACAAGAAGCCCAGGAAGTGCAACATGTGATGATGCACCACAAAAAATTACAGAATCAGGAAAGTGACTGAAATGTGAAAGTAGAGAGATAAAAAAAGCACATAGAGTAAATAAATGTTGACTCTGTGTGTGTGTGAGAGAGACTTGCACAGTGGTGAGTCAGCTCTGAGCTATTGGGCCTTTGGCATGCCTCTCCTTTGTGTCCAGCTGGGACAGAGTGTTCCGCTCGTCTGTTCCTCTCCCTGCCACCTTGCTCCCCTTCCAAAACACTCTCCTATTTCATCACCATTGCTGCTTTTAGTGTTGCTGCTTTGAAGAACGGTAAGATGCAAATGTTCTTTATATTTGGGAGTGAAAGTGTGACTAAAGTTTGATCTATAACAGCTTCATTGTGACTCAGCCCTAAATTCTGTACATGCACCTGTACAAGTACATTAAACTTATTTGTGTTCAACCCAATCTGTCACGTCGGATCAGTCAGAGCGGTTTTATGTACATAATCCAAACACAGTGGTGTGGACACTCGAACACCAGCTAGCATTTTTGTAGCATAAAGCTAATGTGCAAACAGGAAGGTTCACTATCAAACAGGCCTTTTATTACAGTGTAGGATCTTTGCACTACACATTAAAGAGAATGCTAGACAGAGATTATGTGTGTCAGCTTTAGTCATTTACTCCTTTCAAAATAATTAGCTTTAATTGTTAAATTAAAGGCTTCAGCACTCTGCTACAGCTACAGCACTCTGACTTGAGGTGAACTCAACAGGGTCTCGTATGGACTCATATGCCCCGAGTCCCCAACACTTTCCTACTGAGATCAAAGCAGACACATTTTCTTTGTTCTGTTTATCACCAGAATTCATTTTCCAAACATCCAGCCATTGGGAATGAATCATACATCACTACTCAACACAGTGACACAGACTCAGGCACGAGAGGGTAAGCCTTTAGGTCCCTGAGTGTAATCTCACTATTGGTCAAAGAATGTGACCTCTGTCTGAGTTTAAAGGTTAATGCACACTGGATACAGGCTTCCGGGGCCACTGCGGCATCTGGCACATAACTGTGTGGACCAAAATACAAGATCTTGCACAAAAGATGATGATATTTGATGGTCAGTTAATTTTAAAGACCAGATTAGTGAGTGAACTTCATCATACCGTTTGTTTAGCACCATGTTTCCCAGCTTGAGGTCTCTGTGCACAATGTTTTTCTACAGGAAAGAGAGAGAGAGAGAAAAAAAGGATGATCACATTGTGCTCAGTGAATCACAAGAATAAGTTAGTTTCTGGGAGTGGCACGCAAGCTTGGGAAATGAGTAATCAGAAAAATGTACAACCAACAAACAATAACAAAGCAACTTCTCTTTGAGTTCATAAAAACGCTGATATATGAAAGAAAGTCGTCTGTTAATGAAAAACTAAAAAGCACAAGTGTACTGAACATCCTTTTAAAAGGTTTCTGAAAGAATGCCACTACAGAGTTCTTGGACTTGTCCATCTTCTTCCACCTCTGACTAACCTTATGGAGGGCCTCCACCACGCGAACCACATCATAGAAGATGACAATGGCCTCGCGCTCACTCAACCGCTTCTCCTTTATGACGTAATGCTGGAGATTTATTAGATCTGCCGTCTTGTCGCTGAAATCGTGAGCACACAAGCAGTCCAGGACCAGGCAGATTCGCTTCTTCATCTTGCGGACTTTGTTGGCCTCTATGTCCTCGACTATTTCATAGGCTCGATCCTGGTGCAAAATAAACATGAAGGAAGTTGAGAAACAACTTGAGAGAGTGACTTCGAATCAGTTAATTATGAAGAGTCTAGAAATGCATCATGTAGGACAGAGCGGATTTAATCACTCGACAGATTTTTTTTGACAGCCTGCATGTAACAGATATGAGAAGGACATCAGTGTGCCGTTTAGTAAAATATGAGAAAAGTAATTCCTAGTCTTTAAGTTCAAGCTTAACCCGTTTCCCCACTTGCTTTCTATTGATCCAGCTGAGTGTTTTCTTTTTGTTTTATTTAGTAGATGCAGTCAGCACCTCTTAAGAGTACAGTATGAACTAGTTCTCTGACAGTGTGGACTCACTACAATAATCAAATCAATACTGCAAGCCTAAATGTATCAGGTGGGAAGGTTCAATGGTGCTATTCTGAGAACATCAACGGAGCAAAATGGACGGGACGTGAAAGAACGAGAGAGAGAGAGTGAGCTGATGGAACAATAACAAAGTTAGAGGATGAGGCAGATAGAATGGTGGTGGTGGTGGGGGGGGGCATTATGAATGAATGGGGCTGTGAACAAAAGAATGACTCAGTCAAATATAGCTTTTTCATGGTACTTCCACTTCTCTATTAAAGCAACCTTGATGAGGAAAGTACAAACAGCTGGCTTGACTCATGATGATTTCTGCTAATGCAGAGCTGATTTACTGTTTCTTGTTTTGTGATGAAAATATACCTGAAAGAGGCCGTGATGGTGCACCACTCCATCCTGGTTGTGCAGCAAAGACAGGAGTGAGTATTCTGTGTGCAGCAGCATTTTCCCCTGCCTCTCCTCCTGAGTCTCCCTAGCAGAATCCACTCGCTCCTCCAGTGTCAGGATCTGGAAACAGAGTAAACATCAGATCACAAGAAAAAAGCATGGAAGACCCTCTTACTCTGTTTAACTAAAGGCATTATGGGATTGTTCCTATATAAACACTGCCTGCTCATGGTTTGTTGCCTGACTGTGAAAGAGGAGCACTAAAACATCCACCATAGAAAGGTCAAAGGTTCAAAAGTCCAGGACATCAAAGATTTTTCTTTTACTGATTTACCTGATTTTTTAAATGACAGCACGACAAACAGAATGACCCAAATAACACGTCAGCAAAGTGCTGAGCATTGCAGACTTACTTTGAGCTGGTAGAAGTCATCTGTGCCATCTTTTCTGGCTAAACACTGAACTATGCTCGGCACCGGTGAGTTGCCCAGGCGAGGTCCTGCAAGGAACAGAAAAGGAACAGCTGCATGAGCAAAAGGCTTGAGAATGTGCTCTCACTGCAACTCGTTTAGGGCTCCGTGTGCAGGTACCCATTAACACCCTGAGTGTGACGTTTTCTTTGGCACCAAGTACTGCAAACAGTTGACGTTTTAGAGCAGAAAACAAACACATTTCACACTTTTGGAAAGAAATATATTTTCCAGAGGGAGAAAAAAAAACCTCTTGTCTCCACAGACTTTGGCCTTTCCGCCCAATGTCGCGGGGATCAGCCAAATTCTTCAAATTCTTTCCTCAGGCATGTGTAGGTAAGCACCCCACAACTCACACAAAGAGTTCTACTAAATTTACATCACTTAAACATGGTATTGAAACACTGTGCACGTTTCGATCTGCACAGAAATTTAGCAATGGTTGTCTTTTCATCTAAACATTTTATCTCAAATATGATCATTAACTGGTTGAGCAAACAGTGTAAGTTTTATACCGAGGATGAAGGGACCGGCTCTCTTGGCATTACTGCCAGATATCCCAGGACAGTGCAGCTTGCTGGCTCTGCCTGATGTCTCTCCAGCCCCCCTCTCTGACGAGCGCCGCTTGGACATACTGCAGCTCTACAGGGAAACAAATCAGATTAGCTCATGAGATAAAGATAATCAAGTGGATGTGAAAGCATGCGAACATGTCTAAAAAAAACAACTCTAAATGCTTGTCACAAATAATGTATCAGTAGTGTGGAATGAAGGACAGAGGCCACTGAATAGTGATGGTGAGAAGAGTTAAGGTCAGGGCAGCTCCTCCCAGCACATTTACAAACACGTCGGTGTTAATGTGAGGCCATTACAGCTCCATTTAGAGTAATGGCCGCTGGTGTCGAGGGTAACACCTAAGATTCAATCTCTGTAACAGGTCATGTGTAAGCGACACAATCTGCAATTAAAAACAGAATGTGCTTGCATGCAAACGCATGGTTCCAGCATAAGAACAGTCAAATAGAAATATTCTGATTTGACTCTTTAATCCTTTCTGTCCCCACAGCGGCGGACACGGGTTTATAAAATCCTTTGGACTTGTAATCTGTGTGTCATCCTAGAGTGTGTGCAGCAAGACTTTACTCTGAAAGGGAAAGCTTGGTTCAACAAGACTGACATGTAAAAATACCAAGCCCAGGTACAATGATAAGGAAGTACATTTACATGCCAGAAGTGACAATTATTAAACACAGATCTCATCTTCCTCCCAGAAATCAGAGGTATGCTTTGTTTACTGATACTGAGTTCCTATGTGATGAAATCTCTTGTTTCCCGTAATGGGGAAGTAGCGCCACGAACCGAGAGGAATGATTCACCCCGATGTCTTCTCAAGTTTTCATTGGTCAGAAATGTTTAAATGTCTAGGTGAAAACCTCGACTGCTCACCCAGACCTCTGAGATCGGCATCACACCAACCCAGAAATGACTAAATAAACACAGAGTTTGTACAATCATGTGGAAAACCAAGAAAACAAAATAAAAAGTAGAAAGAAAGAAAAAAGTTAAATGTCCATATATTTGTTTTACTGGTGGTTCAGATTTATAAAGTGCACAGTACCACAAACTATAGGACCAATGAGAAAAGTTGCAAAAAATATTAAAAAACCTGCAGGATCTTACAAGTGGAACTTCAAAATGTGTTTTTGACCTATAAACAGTCTCGGTGTTACAAAACCCATCGTGTGCAGCTCGCCAGTTGGCACTTTTGGGCACAGAGGAGGCAGGACAGTTGGCAGTCAGTAAGGGCTAGTATGAATTCTCACTTCCAGAAGGCTTTTTGTGATCCCAGACAGCAGACAGTGTCATCATCATGTCTCTCGCCCATCTGTCTCCATCTCCGCTAGTCATCACCCACTGAGTCTGATGAGTTGAGGCTTTCTGACAGCCTTAATGGCACAAGCCAGAGTGACACCAAGTCACCTGCCAGAGAGCTTCTTATTCTAGTCAGGTAATGCAAATCCACAAGCATCTGGAGGTGGAATTTATTCTTTTGTTTGGCAGATGAGGGATCATGTGACAAGACAAATCAGTTATTAGATCAGAGCAAGGAAAGCATCTTCACTGACTCATTCACATGAAATGATACACAGATATGCGGCAAAACAAACCTGAGGCTCTTCATCAGTAAAAACCAGCTGTAGTGTTGTGCAGCCAAACCCAAACACATGTAAAAGCTTAAGGTTGATGTAACCAACTACTGCACACTGACCTAAATGACATCAGTGTGATGACAGCACACAGCTATCCTTTTCTGACACCACTGTGTCTCTCTGCACAGCCACTGGTCTGGCAAGCAAAACTGCCTCTGACTGTACCAGAGGGAGGACAAGAACAGATACAGCCTCTGAATCATATCGCACAAAAAGAGGAGAGACACGATACCAGTGCCCACGAGAAATGTGGGCGCCTTAAATAGTATCAGAACAAAACAACCACGTAGGTGTCTCAGGATCCACCCACCCAGACTCCACGCCATTTGTCTGGCTCTGCAAGAAAAAGCTTGACTGCAAAAAAAACAACTAACTACAAAAATCAAGGTAGTTGCAAGACAAATGATGAAATCCCAATAAATAACACTTATAAAACGTAGTAGTTATGATTGCATTTCCAAAATATTACCACAGACATGACTCAAACTGATGAATCCACAAGTTGGTCAAAGATAAAAAGTCAGGAGAGAACCTGGAACAACTCAACCGACGCTCAATGTTAGCTCACAGTTTTCAGCAGCTAGCAGGAGCAGTGGAATAGACATCCATACAACAACATGCCCTTGACCACACGACCACCTATCCAACACAAGGTCACGCAACAAACCGCTTGACAAAAAATCATTACAACCGCAGGCTGTCATAACTTGCAATGTGTCATTTAGAGCTCATAAGGTTCTGGACACCGTGTTCTGGTAGCAACTCGTAGCGTAAAACGCTGACGGTATGCGTTGCAACTTGGACACAACCAGTACACAAATGGCAACACGCCGATCTATCATGCATCACTGAAAGATTTTTTACGGTCTTTAGACGGTTAAAAAATAAAAACAAACCAAATCCGCTCTGCATGGAAATACACTGGCGGCCGTAAATGTCTGGCGTGACTTGTGTTAATTATTATACTTACAAATGATGTAACACTCTTAATCCTAAGTGCACATTAAAACTAGTACGGGATTTGTCGGCTAAATATTCAAACAGCTTCGGGCTTAGTAGCCACACAATGGTGCATACAACACAAGGAGTTGAGCTTTCAGTGCAAACTAAACAAAGCAACTGTTAGCATGATCACTTTAAAACATATTCCTGAGACCTAGATACGTGTAAATATGGCAGGGTGCGAGTGACTTTAGCTAACGCAAAGCTGGAGTCTGTAGGGCAGCCGGGAGGCCATTTAAACAAAGTAGGGAACATTTCAGCTGGCTAACAGTGTCAGAGAGCCTCGCTTACCTCGAGCCAAAACCGCCGGGTAAGATCTCCGTTGTCGCCTTAAAATATAGACATTTCTTGCCGAAAGGTTGAGGTGGGTGTAGGGAACTTCTCGCTTAATCAGGATAGTCCACGGAGGTTTGCTTTCAGGTTGTTTAGCTTCTGATACTGAAATGAGCAATTAAGAAAAAGACTCCGCTGATCGCATCTTTCCACAGCGACAGCACCACCTGACAACGGAAATGACGCACAAGGGTATTTGATTGACAGCGAAAGTCGACCAATGCCAACCGTTTTATTGAGTGAATGGATCCCCCTTGATGATGAAATTCTTTGCATAATAAAAATTGCTAAATGAAACCATGACATCATGGTCGTTGGCTAAAACTTTAACGTTATTTGTGTGTGTTAAAATATATATTTTAAAATACACGTGGAAAAGAACGAAAAAATATTATAAGCTTGTTTCATTCATATAAAAATGTTATGAACAAATTATAGGTTGAAGAAATAAAGAGGTGGCAAATTCAAAGCTTCTGTTTTTGAGGAGCTATTAATATTTTTGTTGGAGAAATCCAACCACAAACAAATGCAAACAGCTAATCAATATTAATATAATAAATATCTTTAAAGAAAAGCTGTTACAAAAAAATCATATAGATATAGATGTTTCAAAAGGACAAGTTGCATAATAGCCACCATAAAACTTGAGACATTGTAAATTCATGCAACCTGATAACTTTGTGCAGCTTTAAGTCTATGGCTCAATAGTTCAGAACATATTTCTAATAATAATATCTCTAAAAACATTATTTAAGTAATAAAACATTTGGCAACCTTAGCCTAATTCTTTCAACACATTTCTGTTTTAACATTGAAATTCTTAAAAATAACCTTTTCTCAGTTCCCATTCTAATATGTGAAATGATATTTGAAATGTTGCCACATATATATGATGGTGCTTTCTGATAGGACAAATACAATATTGCTCCTTATGCAGATTAACTATATGACTCAGTGAAACTTCATCATGGTGTTTACTTGGTCGTGAATTTATCAGATAAACACGCAATATTCTATAATATTGAGACTGTTCAAAGTGCTGCATGTGTGTTGAAATTAAGGTTTCGCAAGACAACGCAATTTCCTTTAATGCACAAGTCTAAACTAAAAGAAAAGCAACTTTGTTTCTTTGAGCAACTGACATTTTGGAGAGCCCACTTACATTCCTAATTTAGAATAAATGATTAATTTCAAATTCCACCCACAGCTACCAGTTTCCAAACAGTGGGAAGAAGTGACAGACCTAGAGAGGGTAACTTAAATGGCAGAGCCTTATTTTGGGTTATGCTAGTCTTCCTGTCTTGACTCAGCAGAGCATAAGCCCCTAGTCACATGAAACACATGTCGGGTTGTGGCTTTACAGTGTTCTGCCCGCGCCCTTTAAAGAGGAAACTGAATCATAACTAAACTCAGGTTCTGAGAGATTAGCAACTGGCATGTTAACAGAAACACAGTGTCCTTTTGTAAATTTGGATTTTTTTCCTTGTAAATCACTTTTTTTTAAGTATAACTCTTATTTTAAAAAGTATTTTAAATGCGCTGGAAAAGTATTTTAAGTGTTGATTCTTTCTGATTTCAGCTAATTACCTTTGCATGTTGTTTGTGAAGAAGTTTAAAAAAGAAAGTATGAAGCTTATAAATATATTTACAGGCTGCTTTGGAAAGCTTTAAAATGAAAGTGTTTTCAAGCAAGTTCTGTTGAGTTGCATAAGTTTTGCAGGATAAGTTCACCGAGCTCTGGTTTCTGTTTGGTTTCTAGGCTGGCTGTAGCCTCGGGGTATGTAGTGATTCTTGTGTCTCTTTTGTGAGATTATTGGGAAGACCTCACTAGAATCCACCTCCCCCGGATCAATTCTGAGAAGTGTCTCAGCATGTTTGCTGCTATGGTATGCACTGAGTGTGTGTGTGGCTAACTGGGGAAGTGCAGACAGTCACATTTTGACTTGTCTGCAGACTAACGGCACACACTTGTTAGTGATTGTTGTTGCTAAAACAGTTATCATCACAGGTTTACAATGAAAGAGGGAAATCACTGCAGATGATGATATTGAACCTGTTATTAAAACTAGTAGATACAAAAACAGACATTTTTACGATTATTTCAACAAGCCCTGCAATAAAATAAAAGCTGAATTAAGTAAACCTGAAAGTAAGATGTGATCCCATTTTTGCTGTCTAGCAAAAAAAGTGAGCTCTGTGGGACACTGGAACACACGGCAGAGCTGCGTAACAACAAGTTATAATAAATATGTAATTTGATCATGTTAAGAAAGATCAGACAGCACCCTCTTTTGTTAGACCTTATTAATTACAACAATCTGTGACAAGGTTCAAGCTCAATCCCCATTCTATCTCTCTTACTGCTGTTTGTGAAATAGTTATATTTACTGATTTACTGATGTATAAATATATACATGTTTTATTAATCAACTATTTACTGAACAGGCTTGATTGAACATGAATGTATTATTTGCAACAGCAATATTTCCCCACACACAGAAAAGATACATTAAATAAATAACAACTGCAATAAATATCGACATATTAGACCGTTACGGATTTTGGTTTGCTCTGTATTTTAACAACAAAGTCATGATGAAGCACATTTCTAAACTTTATCTCCACGATATCACACAGTTGTGTAAAATATATTTTAAATTACTGAATTCTTTTATAGTAGAAAAACAAAGTGTAGGGATACGAAAATAAAGATCTCAGGGATTTTAAATCTTAATACGAAGAGCACTTGGGTTTTTCTTGGATTAAGTTACGTGTTCATTAGAAAACAGAAAAGGTTAACAAGCTCTTGAGTCTCCCTGTGTAAAAATGTATTTCTGACAAGGAGAAAACATAAAACACTGAACCCAAAGATCAATTAAAACTGGGATGTAATTAAACTCCTGATTTATGGTAAAATTAAATGAATGTGCCATTTTAGATTTAGTATTAAAAACAATGTTTTAATGTTATTTTAACAAAGGTTTTGCTATGACTACACACGTGTACTGTACAACCTACAATGCCTTTTCAATTTACAATTAAAAACATATTACATCCTAATGCAGCTGAAATTTCGCATTGTGACATGTTTTTGTAGTTAAATGCAAAAATGCAGCTGCTTATCACCAGTAGAAGAACCTCCTTACATCTTTCAACCACTTCATGATGAGAGTACTGTGTGTGAGCCTGCTGCAGGATGTTTGCAGGTACAGACTACAGAGTGATCCTCAGTAGTGTAGACTTTTCATGACGTGATGTATTCAAAGGACGACCACGTCACAGGCCATCCATCATAGCCAAAAGGTCATCCCCTTTGCTGCTGCCACTGGGAGACGGATGTCCAGACTCGGTGAATTCTCCCATGATCTTGGCCAGTTCTGCGTTGGTTTGTTGGTCCTGAAGGACAATGTTCACAAGTTATTGTGTTGGAGTAGTAATCAGAGAGACTTCTATCTCATTACAGTAAATCCTTTTAAACAGGTAAAGCCTCAGATTCCACATTACTGACTGCAGTCTGGTGATGTAAGCTGCTTGTCCAGGGTTAAAACAGAACCTATGATGTTAACATGTTGAGACTAGTGCATGCCACAAGGTTTTATCTAAATCTGTTTAACTAAAATCTATCAGAGTACAAAGCCTAATCCTATAGACATCATAAAATCTCTGCACAGTTCAGTCACTATAAATCCTTCAGTTTAAGCGTCCTGATCGCTCCAGTTTGAAGTTCCAACATGTTTGATATCACTGCTAATGAGAGAAGAACAGCACCTAATTAAATGCTAATAAAAAAAAATCACTAAAACATACCCCAGAGGATGTTTCTAATCAATAAATCTTTTTGTCTTGTCTGAGATCATAAGAACAGCTTCTGAAGTGATAACTAACACAAAACTGTTCATTGTATGTTCATGTTTGAAACCAGAGTTGGTGGCCTACAGACGTGGGGCTGAAAGTCCCGCCCACTCACTCTCACCCAATCATGGTGATTTTTACAGCATGAAATAATTACAGATAAACATATCACAACATGAATATTTGAACATACAGCAGCAAGGTAAGAACTATGAGAATCAATATAAGTTACACCTAGAGAAAATACACAGAATAGTTTTTTTTAATTAGGAAAGTGTTCCATTTGTTTACATGGAGGATTTAAAACTTGTACTAGAACCAGCCACTAGGGGGTGGCTCATATTGTTTCAACTGCGTTTTGTTACTTTTTATTTTTTCATATAGGATTGATGGTGAAGACAGATGGGAGTTTTGTCGTTTACCTTTGTTGCTTGGATGTTTATGACTCCATATGAAAGCTCATCAGGTCGGGAAATTAGTGCTTCTCTGTCAAAGAGTTGAATCAAAATATTCATTTGAATTTATTCAAATTTATTTCACCGTGAGAATGTTAAGAGAGTTGGATTTAATTGAGCGCTGCACAGTTAATGTCAGGACACTTACTCTTCTTCTTCATCTGTGGCGAAGAGATTTACCCGAAAGCCACTTTCTGTGTTTCCTGATTTCGCGACCTCTAGGCCTCCCATTAACCTGGCCAACAGATTCAGTTCCTCTTTCGCCAGAGGGTTTGGAGCAGCATTGACCTGTTGACACGCAAACGTTTGTTCACTTCAGCACATTTGTGTTCAAGAGTTTCTATTTCTGATTGTGAGAAAGAAAGTAAAATGTAGTCTGTCAAACCTTTGACACATTACATACTATAAACACTTCATGTAGGCTCAACCTGTTACAACAGCACCTGTTTGTGTTATTTCTAGTTTATAAAAGACATTTATGTTGTACCTTTGTATGCTGAGCAGAGTTTTTAGATGTGCCAGACATGTGTGTTTCAACAGGACGGCTTACACTGTACCTGAATGAACAGATAATGACAACATGAACACATGTCTAAGTATGCATTAAAAACAGCTAGTAAATATGTTATTAACATGGTTATATAAAAAGTTCTGTTTGGTATGATCTAAAAGAAATGTGCTTATTTTTCCAGAGGTCATAATACTGATTTTTAACCAGATAAATTCCTGGTAATAAACTCTATTAATTGCTCATATTTTAATAAATATTAGGAAATCATGCATAATTGTGGATTTCCCAAACTACTGGGATGGGGAGGGATGGCTTCACAGGGCAGGCTGACTATATATTATCATCCCTTTATGTTACAAATCACAAAAGCAGCAATATGAGAGATTTTCTTACATGTTTGTGCCTAGTTTTGTGACTCTATCTCCAAAAATCTCAAAAGATCCTTCCCGAAGTGCCGAAGTGTAGTTCCCTCCATTACTGAACTGCAGTCTGCTCACCTCTTCACCAGCACAACTAAAAATCCTAAAGTTATACAAATGAGAACACAACATTATGGAAAAGAAAGTTATTAGTTCTTTTGGGACCCAGTGGATTCAACTGAAGAAAAGGTTCCCTGTAGTTCAAAATTTCAACTCAAGCAAAAACATGCAGCTTATCTAAAATTAGACATTTAATGCTGGTTCAAAAAAACCTCCATAATGCAATTAGTTGCAGATAGACTGTCTTTAACATGAGATTATACTGTTTGAGTTGCACAGCTAACAGACTGAATGAAAGGGGTCTGAGGGAACAGAACCATGTGTCGTTGTACCTTATCAAGCCCGGGACTTGTGTTCCATGAGGCACAGGACCACTAGTGGGAAGCACAAAGCGGCCGTTTGAGTTCTGAACTTTATCTTTAAGGAAAATGGAAACCTGACAGAGAAGAAAGAAGCAAGTAAAAAGACACAGCAAAAATGTTTTAATATAAAACAATGACAAAAAGAAATCATATTAATATGCCCTGATATTGAACCAGCATACCCGTATATGCATGTCCTGAAAGAAGATGAGAAGAGTTTGTCTAATCAGTTGGAATTCACCATTAGTCAGGGGTGTGTACATCTGGAGGGAAAACATATCAAGAGAGATAACCAACTATTTTAATGTGTGTGCAGATGAGCGTTCTTTAATGACACAATATGTACAGAAAATATGATGCTTTAGTGTTTTAATAAAACTAAGAGGTCAAAACCATCAATATATATGAACACAAATCTTTTCTTTATACTGCCCTTAGTGATTCAGTTATCCCATATTGTATTTCTAGAAGCAGAGTCTGTGCATGAGAGACGCTGGGCTGAAGGTCTCACCTACTCACTCACACATCTTTTAGAGCATTTTAGGGAAGGGGGGGGGGTTAAAACCTAAAGTGCCTCCAGCCCCAGAGGGAAGCTTCTTACTTGTTTCTGTTTCAACTTCCACTTCACTTTCCTATGGAGTTATTATATATGTAAAACAGCCTCATTGTCTCTGAAAGCTTGCATTACTTAATTATAATACTTTCCCTAAAACTTCAAAAGTTTTTTAAAAGGCTTGTTCATTCTTTAATCAATTACTCACATGTATTCATTATTTCATTTTGAAGAACAAAAACAAAATCTCAGATCTCATGGCACAATGATGATGAAATCCCACATTCTGTACCTCTATGAGTTGTTCGTAAGTCTCGTCAACCTGGCTCAGAATGCTGGGTGTATCTTTCACAAACTCTTTGATTGCATCCATGTGGTTAAAGGAGACAAGGAGGATGTCCTTTGGTCGAGGACACAGAAGTACTTGGTATTTGAAAGCCATTGTCATCAAATCATAGAGCTGTGAAGAACAACAGGTAATCTCACTGTCTTATTCTAAAAAAAGGTTTATAGTTTAACCAACAGCAGAGGGAGCCACATATGGGGCATTATATACTTAGTTAAAAGGTAGTTAATTATTACTACACTGTTAACACAAAGGAGTGGAGAGTAAATCTATCAGTTGATTTTAAAATGCCACTATTTGTATGAATAAATTAAAGAAGAGAATGAAAAAGATGTGCCTTACCTTGTCCATGCTAGCTTGGTTGAGTCTCATTATGGATGCATGAGCCAGCCTGTCAAACACAGTCCGCAGGGCCTTTTTGGAGTAAAGCTCCTGTGGCTTAAAAAGCTCCTCCAGGAACTTTTTGTTGAACATGGTAGTGATGATGTCATTCATTACTAGAACAGGACAAACAGCGCAACAGGAAGTCCACGGCAAACATACACAAGTTAGAAAAATGTACTTCAGACAATACACGATTAAAAGCAGAAATTACTCACTGCATACTACTGGTTTGCCAAAATCATTTAACCCAGAGCTTAATCTTGCAGATTATGAAAGCAGCAGCATGGCAAAACACTAGCAGCTTCCTACTTAGCAGATGTTTTATCAGTTTTATGAATAATTGTTTTTTTAATGAGTGTAGTACAGTATCAGAACTAAAATACAATTTACTGAACAATCTTGCTTTAATTATTAGTTTTATATTTGATGAATTGGCTGTAACACAATTTACCAAAAAACATCCAAACCTAACTTAAAATTATAAATATTTAATAAAAGCTTTTATCAAAAATTGATGAAACATTGATACTGCTGTTAATGATAAAGATATAAATGTGATGAGCAAAACATTAACATAAACAAAAAAACAGATAAGCAAGTTTTAATAAAAAACAAACCAAAAAATGCCAAAACTATCATGTAATTTGGACAGAATTTCAAAGTAAAAGTGCCCACAGCATTCTGAAAAAATTCTTCAAGACACAAAATTGACATGTTCTGTATATAAAATAAAAGGCCCAGGAACATTATGAAATTTGTTACAAGTATGTGAACTTTTTACAACTCCAAAATGTAGGTTATTAGTGCAGAAACAACCACAGGGCATTACTTTTGAACTAATCGGAGCAAAGAAAACCTCAACCATTGTTGATTTAAAAAAATACTACAGTTTGATCAGCACATGGCTCCCAACAAGACCAAAGCAGAGCAAAGAGCTACTAATGCACAAGCGCATAATTCAACTGAATCTTGTACTAATACCTCTCTTTCTGTCCTCCTCTATCCAGGTGGCTACTGTGGAATCTTTGTAAATTAAAAGAAGATACATAAATTCTGCTAAAAGACAGAAGGTTAATCACATCTCAAGACTGTAATATAGTTTATTTAACTAATAGGGAATTCTATGTAATTTTGTCAAAGTCTGGTTATTATTATAACCTCATTATCACATTTGATAATAAAAAAAAAAGCAGCTTTCCATTTATAGACAATAGAGCATGTTAAAACGTGCCCTGTGCCTTAAAGGTAAGCCCAAGTGATCTAATTTGTTAAACTAATGAAAACCTAATTAATTGAATTAGTGACGTTAAATCTTCACTTATCATTATATAAATGATTTTAAATAACCTACACATGCCACTGTAAATGAACTAACTGACTAAAGTAATTATGACGTTCTCTGTGTGTAATATTGACGTTTTACTGCGGCAAACTGAGTGTTTTGGTGCTGTTAGCTGCTGAGCTAACTACCTTTCTTAGCTTTGTCAGCAGGTATGTTTTGAGCTCGAAGCCGCTGGTCCAGGATGTAAAGCATTTCTCCGCCAAGATTAATAAAAAGCAGCGGCAGAGTCCTGGTAGACATGACGGTATTTGATGTGTCGAATATTCCCAGTTAACTAGAGGATGTCGCTAACTGGTTTCTGTAGTTGGCGTCCCTCTGTAAAGCCTCTTCTGGTTGCTAGGCCACGAAGACAACAGCCAATCAGAGCGTAGTGACGTAAAGACGTAGCAGTGCAACGCTGAGTTCCAGCCAACTAAGGTTAAAGTTCAATCAGTCAGCTGCTCTTTGTTTCCAGCACAAATGAGCGCTATTACTACAAAAACCACCTTTTCTGTCACATACTCACGAAACGTGTGGGAGTTATGGGAATGATACAAAATAACAGATTCCTTTATTTATGGAACAATTGTAAATATTTTGCAACTTTCTACACAAAAATGATAGAAATACATAAAAAATATGATGAGATATTTTTATTTAAAACAGAACCCAAAGGCAGGAAACTTGTTGAAAAAAATAATTGCATAATTTTGCTTCCTTTGGTTGTTTTGCTCTTCTGGCACGCAAGAAAACTCTAGATAGAACATTAATTTTTGTTCGAGGTGATGAAGTCATTCACATCTAAAATAGTGAGATAACTCAGTAAAACACAAAATTACAAGTTAAACGAATGTAGGCCTACAGTAGACTCAGAAGCAAAGCGATTATAATTCTGTCTGGAATCATGGGGATTCAAGATAAAGAAACTAGTCTGATTTTATATTTGTTCTTTCCTGGTAGTGGTGATGTGTCTTCATGACTCATTAGGCTTCAGATATGTGGTTCTCAAGCTGAGAAGATGTGTCAAAGATGCAGCTTTCATCCTTCTTTAAAGTATATGACAAAATGAGTACTGTGGAGGAGATTCTAAGCACACATTTATCTAGTTTTATTGTTCTATTCTATAATTATAGTTGCTATTAGGAATTCTTAAATCAAAAAGATCAGATCAGCTTAATCCCTTTCTTTAATTGTACAAGATTTGCAGTATGGCTATGTTCATTCCAGAGGTACTAAAGCATTTAAATTTGTCTTACAGAGTCACAACACAGAATATCTGATTTTACTATTAAGGGAAGAAAACATGAAGTGTGACTCACTTAAGACAGCTTTGGTTTTATCATAGCACAATCACATCACATTTACAGAACAAGAAGAATAGGGTTTCTTGGTCTTTGTTGAAAGCTATAATTATCAAGAAATTACTTCCACAACTGCTTATAATGAATCGTTACAGCGAAATATCTCCATTCCTGATGCGAACTTCTCGTGCCATTCTGCACATTTCACAAGGGCCGCAGAAACAAGTCATGATGGCGTCATTGCATACCGTTCCCTATGATTTTAAAAAAGAAAAATTAACATTAAGGAACATCCGTTTTGTATAAAGAAATGTGTTGCAATTCAGATTTCTTAATTTTTGGCCAAACTTAGTGTTTCCTCAATTTAGGTAATCTCTGTCTTTCTCAAGAGGTCAGATCTTGTAAAAACCCTGCTGTTGAAACAATATAAATGACATTCTGCTGACATACCTGAATACCATATGTCAGTCTCATATGAGTCCTCATGGCAGTCATTCCTCCTGGGACACATCCCAAGCAACAGCTTTCTCCATACTTATTTGCAGTGTAGCAGCTCAGAGCAATTGGGCAGCAAAAACCAACGGCACCTAAAAATAAAGATGTATTTATTTTCAGAGATGTATGGTTTTTTATGTCTTGCTGAAACTAATAAACCACACAAAAGTCTCACAGATATATGAGACTGTACTCACAGACCAAACAGTCAGAGCAGCAGGAGCACAAGCCTGTGCTCCAGTCTCCTGTTTGGACATTCGTCCCATAGCTGCTTGCACCAGGTTGATTGGTGACCACCGGGTTTGACATTTGGCTCACTTGATCTGCTGGTTTTATTCAGCGGTTAACACTAACAAAAGAGAAACAGTTAGAGTGGGTGGATGGGGAAATGACCCCAAATCTTTCCATGCATCACTAGTTACATGTGAAGTATTTAAATTTCACAGATTATGGTATACAAATTGACATATTCTTGTTGTACTCATTAAAATATAATTGATCCAATTCCATCAAAATTCGTTTGAGCATTTTAACAGATGCATCGTGTCCCATTTCTTTACAGTGAAAGAAGAAGCTGATTTGTGAGCTTTGTGAACTATATAATCAATTATTTTGTTTTAAATGCATCTGCATCAGAGTGTAAATAACTCAACGTATGATGCTGGCAAATACTGGAATTTTTACAGTCAACATTTTACTTTCTGTACATATTTTGTCTGGTTAATCTGAGTAATACTATAATCATAATTTTGTTTTACATAAACATGCTTTGTAGCCAAAGACTGATATGTTACTGTTGCTAAGACAGAAGAATTATAGAGCTGTGTAAAGAAACCGTTGCTTACAAATTTAATGTTAAGACATAACGTCACACAAGGAACATAATTTCTACTGAAATGATTTGAACTTTTTATTGTTTACTTAAAATACCGATTAATTTTTAAGTGAATCTGCTGCCTTAGAAACTCAAGATGCAACTTACCAGAAATGTCTGTGAGTCTGAGCTCGTCCTGATCAAAGTGACAAGCGTACACACCACACAGGAAACTGTGACGAACTCGAGCTGTGAAGTGCTGGTTTGCCTACAAACTGCTGTTTCTGAGGATGACAAAGATCTGCTGCTTCAAACTAGGCCAATTAACAAGAAGTGCTGCATTACTTTGAAGCTGTTGATAATCACAGGTCCTTTGCTGCAGATCCCTGGTAGAGCTGTTCCCTTAATATGAAAATTCAAATGAGTTTTTCAATCTCATATCAGATAAACACGGTTCAGGAAGCTATAGTGTACTTGTGAGAATCGTTGAAACCAGAGTTTTTGTACAACACCCACAAAATGCATCACATCCCTCGTCAAAAATCTTGTGGTTTTGATCGGCCAACGTAGTATGAGACCACAGCAGTTTGTAAAACAAGATGGATCTGTTCATCAGCTGAAACAGCACAAACTCGTGTGCAGATGCAAAATCTTGTTCTGATTTAGGGAAACTGGGAAAAAGCTGAATAATTCTGACTCGTGTACTTGAAATAGATGCATAACCAAAACATTTGCATCAAGTGCAAATGCAGAAAGTTTTATCAAACACTTTCCACCTTCTGAATAAATCAGAACAATGTAAACTTATGTCTTCCTCGTGAATCCCTCAGGCTGAGGGAAGTTATTTTCGGGACTGCTTGATGTTGCATAAAACTGGTATTTTACGGTAAATTATTAGCTCCTATATTAAAACCAAAAGTGAATATACTGGAGTGAAACCACAAACAGAAGTGCAACAGCATCTACCACGTGACAGAAAGTTGTCACACAATTTAACATGCAGTCTAAGCTGCATAATTAGTCAACCATCTCTTTTGATTGTGCTCTAATGTGGATTTAAACATTTTTCATATTTTGATGATCAAAATTCTCCACATCAGTAAATCCAGCAGAAATTAGATAAAATGTTCTGTGTCATTCATTTCAAGACAAAGATTCTTAGCGTCAACTTCAACAAAGCTGCAGTTTATTTTCATTTATCAGTCTTGACACTAAACATAACAGATGATGAGAGAACAGGAAGTTGAAGGTAACAAAAAAAACAACAAAATAAAATAAAACATCTTTTTAAATTGAAGGTTTTCATTGGCTCTAAACTTTTGTTTCACTGGCTTCTTCTGTTTCTGTGTTAGTCGAACTCTGCTTCAGCCTTTGCTCTGCTTTCAGCTTCTGTTTAGCCTTGAAAACCTGTGAAAAGACGTGCGACATGTGTTAAAGGAAGAAAAAAACTGCTAAAGCAACACCCAAAAAGACAGGCAATCACATCATTATAACAGAATTTAATTTCAGTTTAATGTATAGAAATATATAAAAACTCTAAATGTGAACCTTTTGCTTTACCTTTATGCAGAATTCTTTCTTAGCAAGCCAGCGTTTTGTAACCCGTCTGTAGCGTTCAGGAGGCAAGGTGTAGGTGAGACCCAGCTGTTCACACACTCTCTCAAACGAGTCATAGTCAACCAGCCGAAAGTTCTTCAGAAGCTTGTTTCTGCCATCGATGGCCATGAGCATCCGTCTCTTGTTAGCTTTGTCCTGCCAAAAACAGAACATAATGTTTTACAGCTCACTTTCTACAACTCTGTTTAACCCACATTCTGTAATAAACTTCTGACCTCTATATTTACTAAGTCTATCATTTTAAATTAGAATCATCAAAGCCGTGACGTAATACGGAAACTTCCGACCATGGCTCTGCTTGTCCTTTATTTCATGTGGGGTAGTACACAGGAAATCCTGTAGCACAAATTCACTTCACACAGGAAATCGATACATGAAACTTCTCACCATACAAGACAAACTCCTCTGAAGCAGGTTAAATTGTGCTTTTAAATCGGGCCCCCACAGCTGTTTAGAAAGGAAGAAATGCCTATTTGACTCACCTTGTGGTGTTTTTGTAAATGCTCCTGATAGTTTCGAATCCTAGCGGTCAGAATCGCCACTGAAAGAGAATAAGTAGAGGAATTCGGTTCACATGAACTGTTTCTGAATTTCAGAGAACACACAGACAAATTTAAAGGGATATTTTAGCCTTTTAGAAGAGTGTTTATGTGTAAAAGAACTTTTAATTTCACTCTATTGCAGATTTTACAGACAGGCATCAAAACAGGATCAACTACATGTGAATAAAAAAAAAAAGAAATCTCAAAAAAATTGTCAATTTCCAAAATTATTTGTAAACTTGAACCTAAAATTGTGAGCAAAAAAATAAGGAATGCATAAAAATGTGAATTAATATAATAAGGAATGTTCTTGTAATCATTTATACTTTTTTTTTTTAATTGTCAGTTTTTACGTTCCTCTTATCCCTCCTTCTCAGTCCACACATACTTATGGTTTTGTTTTTACGTTTGTGATTCTCTTGGCTTTATGTGGGGGGTGGGCTTAAATCCCATTGGCTACCGAGGTAATGACTGACATCTGGGTTAGAGCATTAGACTCAACGTCATTTCTGCATGACTGATAGATTTTTCACTGGTTCGTGGATTTCTAAGGACAGCAGGTCACATACTTTCTCAGTTGGATTGCAGTTGATGGCTGAGAAGCTAACCAATCAGATCAGAGCATGTGGTGTTGTTTCCTGGACACTGATTGGCTCAGAATCCGAGTCTGCTTTGCATTTAGCAAGCGTCTTACTCATTCAGCATCAATATAAAGTTTTCTATAACGGCTTAAAATGTAGAAAAATGATCATGTAGTTTCAACTTTGTGGATTTTCTCCTTTCTCAGGGGGTTCTGGAATGCAACCACCTCAAAAGAAGAGGGAACACAGTACTTCTAAAAACTCTTACACAGAAACAAACTTCCAAATGAACAAGATCCCCCTTCAAAGATCAGCCTCTTACCCTTGACTTCCACCGAGCTGCGATCGTTCTCATCCCTTTGGACTTTTGCAACCAGCTGTTCTTTCTTCAGTTGTAGCTTTTCTTTCTGACGGGAAAAAAACACAACATCTTCTATCAGCACATTTATTTAACTACTTGTTTACAGGAGCTGAGACAACTCACTGACCTCTTAATCCACTCCTGTCAATAATGAAATGCTGAGTTAATTTAACAGTTAGTCAAATGTAAGTGATGAAATAAAATATTCAGTGATTAAATCTGCACGTTTTCTTTAAAATATCTAGTCAAAGATGGATAAAAGCTTATTTATAGTCATTTTTGGACAAGCTCACTTAAGGATCTTCTGGAAGTTGAACGAAGTGGTTACATTTTAATTATTTTGATTTTGTCAATTTCATATGAAACAAACTATTTAGCATTTATAATGAATTAGATTGTGTCACACTTATATGTCATAACAACTATTAATAACAAAAGGAGTCCACTAATACAACTTGATGTGTGAAGACACGAGTCCTTACGTGACTTGCAAGCTCCAATGAAAGAAGACGTTTAACAAGATCATCTGCCCTGTAAAAAAAAGGGAAATACTGAATATCTAAAGATCATAGAAAAATAATATTATATCATAGAGCAATATACATTTTATTTTGAAATGTTCTAAGGTAAGGTATGTTTACGATTGTGCAAGAGGTGCTGATGCATAATCCGACTTCAGCATTGATGGAAGAAGATCATCCAGTTGACTCACATGGCCTGAAACAACAATCAGATTCTCATTGAAACCAACAAACAAATGCAGTTTTTTAACAAACAGAATCTTGAAAATGTAAAAATGCTTGTGTGAAACATTGCGTGGTTAAGTACCTGTCTTCTTTTGTTTTGCAACCCGGGCATAATGTCTTACTGGCACCGGAATAGAAAAACTTCCTGAAACAGATAAAAAAAATTGACTTTTAAACATTTATTGCGGATAAAATAGTGGAAAAATCCTCCAAATATTTTTTTAAATGCTTGTGAAAAATAACTGCTGATAAGGGTCCGTGTCTTTCTACCATCGCAATTTGAAATGATCACACTTTCATGTAGAAAAAATATCAAGGATGATTGTGCAACTTATCTGCAGAGTTAAACTGATTGAATGATTTTAAGACATGGATGTGCTGCACCGCAAATAAACTCTGCTCGTATCTGATGGTGATAAGACTGTGGTTTTCTGTATCATCAGAACAGCAAATGAGACGATTTCCTCCCATTAGTTCCCTCTTCATACATGAGATATCTTACCCACATGTTCAACTGATAATAAGATCACTTTTTATAAATTACATATATGGTGTGACAACGACAAAAAGTCTGCAACATTTACTTTTCTTAAGACAAAGCATATAGTTTCAAGTGGTTCTCCAATACTTTTGTTAGGTTTCTGGTGATTTTAAGGCCCTTTAGCAACAAGCTATCACAATCAAACATAACTGAAGGGGAAATGAAAGTACAGCTTGTCAAGATATTTTTGACAGGGTTTTTATGAAGGAAGAAGATGCTCAGATTGAGCTGATTAAGCAGTACAGGCGAGTGCACGCACACACAAACACTTCAGATAAAACAAGGTGAAATAATTAATTAATGAGTCAGATTACGACTGATGTCTTTTCAAAGCTTCATGTAAAATATTTAAAAAAGGCTTGATGTTAAACAATGTTTTTTCCCAGTTTCCGATTCGGATGCACAGAATAATAAAGATAATATAAAGTATCCATCCCACAGTGATGTTCCGTTAGACCAGGGGTGGCCAACTCCAGGCCTCGAGGGCCACTATCCTGCATGTTTTAGATGTTTCCCTGTTTCAAATCCTCTGTATTTCAACAAGTCCTGCAGAAGCCTGTTAACAACTTGTTCATTTGAATCTGGTGTGTTGAAGCAGGGAAACATCTAAAATATGCAGGATAGTGGCCCTCGAGGCCTGGAGTTTGAGACCCCTGATCTAAAATGTGCAGGATGGTGGCTCACGAGGCCTGGAGTTGGCTACCCCTGCGTCAGACTATCTACAATTAGGAAGTTCTAAGTACTTAAATTAAGGGAACTTTACTTCAATTTTGGTTCTTAAGAAAAAAATTCTCTCACCCAGAAGGCTCTGACTGACTGATCGGAAGCTTCAGAAGCAGCAATGATTATAACAGTCACGCTGCTTCTTGTCATCAAGTAAATACTCCCAGTGAATGCACTCAAGTCACGATAATCTTTACTAAAAATTACATTTTTCTAAAATTAAAGGAAAAATGCGTTTTTTAGGAAGATAACAGTCAATTTAAACGTTGCCGACAGCGCCGACTGCTGTTGGTATCAGCTGGCACAGAAAGGATTGTAAGAAGGAAAACGGAAAGTTTACCAATAAACGACTCAAATAAGAAGTATCTTTTTGTCACTTACCTCTGTTAACCGTCGGTCCTGATGATAAAACCGAGCTGCACCTCCAGGGTCTGACCGCAGAGCAAAGAGCCGAGCTTTCACACAAAATGCCTGACGACAACTTCACAACAGCCCGTAGGCCAAAGTTCGACAACATGGTGTTCAGATGATGTGATTACGTAGAATATAAATTCTCTAAAATGCTTAAAATTTACATGTAATCACACTCGACCGCTACATGATGTTCGCCATATTGGCTAGACCAAAGTAGCTGAGTATGAGAAGTATCTTTCACAGCTAGGCTAAGCTAACAATCACCGAACACATCGATAGCTAGTGGAACTTCATAATACATTTTATAATAGCCTAGCTATCTAGTTGAATTTAAGCGTTGTTAAAAGTGATTTAAGAATGAATAGATTTAGGTTTTGTAATTGGGGTTGATTAGTAGTTATAAATGTAGTTACAAATGTTGCAAAAACAAAAATGTCCATAATTGTGTAGAACTAGAATGTAACAGCTGTTTTGTGCTTTTCTTCGTTTTCACATTAACACAGTAACATTAACAGTGGTCATTTGTATGATCTAGACAGGGAAAGGGAAATTCACAATAAATCTGGAAGTTAAAAGGTTAAAACTAGCAACAGGAGCATTTTGAATAATATACAAACAAATAAACAAAAAGCCAATAAATACATTTTCACTAATGTATCACTCAATTTATTTACGAAGCTTTGAGCAGCCATTACTGTTTGTTTAGATCTTTTTATCATGTCTATATTAAACACAGTGCCTTGTGATATAAATCCTAAAATACAGAGCTTTCTTTGTACTGGATATTTTTCTTTGTGAAATTTGAGTTTAAGTATGTCCATTAATGCACAAGCTAAAAAGTAAAATAAAACATTCAAACTGAAAAACTTCAAACAAATCACAAACAACGCAGAAAAATATAAAACGTTTATTTTCAGATAAATGCACAATGGGTGGTAAAAAATAAGCACAGACGTTAAAATAATTGACTATCAAACTGATTTTTATGTTAAATCTAACCTGCATGCACAGATGTGTCAAGTTTGTAAGCTCATTATAGAAAATCAATACCTTGCAAGCCAGTTTATTCTCATAATCACAAAGATGAAGTCAGTCATTTTCAATATCATTCACTGCTAATGCTCGTAGAAAAGGAAAGTCATCCCAAACAATGTCTGGGTGTTCTTCTGTTTCAGAGAGATGATCATCGCATTGCCCGAAAAAACACTGCTCCCTTGGTGTCCCATCAGTCATCACGTTCTGGTAGCACTTTGGACTGAAAGATTCTTCTGCTTCTAAGAGAGGTTGTGTGGATTCAGAGCGCAGATAAACATGGGACTCTTTGTGTGGCGGGTCGCTGCCCGGACAGGAAAACAACACAGTAGCATAAGGGACAGAGTCGCTGTTCGAACCGGAGTATCCTGGGCTGATCGGTGAACCACAAATGGACTCTCCAAGATCACTGGTGTCCTCTGGGCTGTTCAACCAAATATCATCCTTTTCTTTGCTCAGATTGGTATTCAGGTCCAGGAAAGTGAGGTGGGACAAAAATGTTTGATTTGGCTCTTCGCTGCACCAGGAAAGTTGGATAAACTGCAAAAGAAAAACCTGTTGGTCATTTCTGCCCTTAATTTGGACAACATGTAAACACAATCTTGGATTATGTGTATGTAGGAGGATTTGGCAGTTTGGACACACTTGTAAAATGAAAATTAATATATTCCTTTTTGTCAGTTTTAGACTAAAATGGCTTGTTTACAGTCCTTGTTGGAGATACAAATTATAAAAACACAAATAAATTGAGTTGTAATGGGGACGTCTGCATGTCATGTCTCTCTTTGGCCACTTTACTGTCTTTCCATCAGTGTCAAATATATGAAGTTAATGTGTTAACTTAGTCACTGGAGCAGGGCGACACCTGAACCACACCTTTAATCACCTGTCAACATTTATTATCCTTTCAGTGCAGTTTGTCTCATGCTCTCGACACCCACTCACCCTTCCCTTCATCCTTTATCCATCCCCTTTTTCATCTGAGGGGATGTGCTAAAGCAAGGTGGGGGGGCTAGGCTGGCCAGGATGTTTGCCTACTGAGACAGAAACCCCTCAGTGAGTCGTATCCTTCCCGGCCTCCAACCAAGAGACTCCCCAGATGAGCTATAACCTTTAGATCCAACTAGTGATCCCTTCTTAAACTGAATTAATCCAAAACCCCATTTTGTTGTGATGTGGTTCCTGTTAGTAAAAGGTCACTATGAAAAAAAAATATATTCACACATTTGAGGCAGTGAAACAAAATGCTAAAGTCCCTGCTGTGTTAAATCAATACCACCTTAGAAAAAGAGCTTAAAATGATCTAAGCATGTAAATCTTTATGGCTTCATCAAAATTTAAATATTCCTCTCAGAGTTTATCTTTCCGTACCTGAGTTGATTCTGATGTCCATCTTTTAATGCTGCTGTTAGCTGGATCTGGAACATCTGGCCAAAATTGCCCCTTCAACCTTAATTTGGAAGAAAAGAATACACATGTTTAAGATACATTCTGTCACAGTTTCACAGTTTAAAACAGCATGGGGATGATAATTACTTTTTGTGTGTGGAGAAGCAAGTCAAGACGGAAAAAATGAACAACAACGTCATTCCGACACCTGAAGCAATGATGATAGTCACAACGGTAACCAGATCTGAGAAAATAAAAGCAGATGTTATACACTTAAATCTGATTTGAGAACACATATTCTGATCTTCTCCGAGATCATAATGAGGTACCAACCAAAAGGCTCAATCTTAAAATGTATAGTTGACCCATTCAGGCTCCCTCCAAACGTGCTAACCATCATAAAAGCTTCATACAGAGACCCAGTGTCCAGGCCCCTTAGAAACACCTCCCTCTCCTCTGGATTTGCAGTTACAACTGTGAAAAACAAAGTCAAACTTCAGAAAGCATAATGTTCAAGAACATATATCCCTGCCAGAAAGTTCAGACCTTTAACATACCCTCAACTGGTCCTTTATTGTTCCAGTAGAAGATTTTGTAGTCTTTGATATTTCCATTTCTTTCTGCTAAAGGGATTTCCTCCCAGGTGAGCACGATATAGGACCTCCAGGTATTTTTAATTTCTATTTTAGGAACCATAGATGGAGCTTTAAAAAAAAAAGAACTATTAGAATATTTTTTATATTAAAGAAAGTCTTGAAACCAGTAAAAAAAAAAATCGATTCTGTCCACAAGAGGGCGTAATTGCATCAAATATAATGCTTTTCTAGCTTGTTTAACGCTCAAGCTGCCTGAATCTTGCACTTCTTCATGCTTGTTTGATCCTCCTTGTGTCTTCAGTGACTTACCCTTTTGTCTCGAGAAGGTATTAACAGTGTGAGGAGAACCAATCCAATCCTTAAACCTAGGATATACAGAGATCCCATAGGGCTTGTAGGGCTCAAAGCTGCCTATTGATGAGAGTGAAGAGGTTAGAGTGGATCAGTGCCGGCAAGATGGTAACAACGTGTACAGGTGGAAGGTGTGATGGCTTGATGTTTTGTGGTAAAGGATAAAAATCTGATCAGGAAGACTGATAAATGTAAGACCCATAAACACTGAAATACAAACATTCACTCACCTGTTATTACAAGACTGGACTGATTTTTGTCAACAATCTCAAAATTGATGTGGGAGAGGTCCGATTGTAATAAAGGTCTCCATTCTACCACGTAACCAACGAGGTCCGGCGTGTTCACAGGTTTCCACTTGACCAAAAATGATCCGTCGTCACGACGAACAGCTGCTACATCAAGTATCACCACTTGAGCTACAAACATGGAAACAAATTAGTTACATGCAGCAACACTATTTTCCAAACCACCTCCAAATTACTTTTTTTAAAGATGCTAATTACCTTTAGTTTGACAAATTTGTATCTCACTAGGGGAAGATTTCCCTGCTGCATTCTCAGCTCTCAGATACACTTTCTTTATCCTTGCAGAAAGCTGGAAAATGCAGTAATTCATGCTTGTGGAGCACACAGTCCCAGATTTACTTGGTAGTTTTTGCACTGAGACAACATATGACACATTTTGTCCATTTGCACGGAATCGTTTTGACGGCTAAACCAGTTAGAAAAAAGTTAGAAAATATTAAAAGGAGATTTCACAAACTCCATCAGAACCACAAATGAAAATGTATTGATTTTTAACAGGTTTATATCAGTGATGCACTTACTTTCCAGAACAATTGGATGTTGAGTTGTTTGGATGTTTGATTCCTTAAAACCTTCATCCATGTGTGCAAGCGTCCAGTGGGAGCTGAAAAGAAAGAGACTGTCTTCATCACAGCTTGTCCTAAAACTAAAAAAAAAACTGACTGATTGTGTCAGTTTGAATTGATCTGAGCCGTACCCGTCTCCAGGGTGACCCCAGACCTGCTGCTGCTCCATTCACTCCAGGGGCTCTGCTGGTATCGGACTCTGATCTGGGCCAAATACCGAGCCCCGTCAAGGAGACGACACAGTTCCACAGGTCTGGATGATCTAACAAGGTTCCAAAGGAGCTGTCACAAATCATATAGAAACATGGTTACAAATATGAAAGAATTTAGAGGCCTCTAATACTCTATTGACTCTAACTGGATTAAATTTGTTGGAACATAACAGGATCTGGAATGAATTGATTTGGGCTCACTGGTGGGTTGCTCCACTGATCAGTGTCGGCAGCTTTTAATCGGACTTCCAGATTCATACGGTTCTGCACCCATTCCTGGTGCTCCGACAAGCTCCACTTCAGTTTCAGGCAGCCCAACCTTTGAGACACGTCCATGTCCAGAATCCTGGGTGGGTCAAACTTAGCTGGCATAAAAAAAAAAGAGCAATAAGGCTCCCATGCATTTAAACAAACAAACAACACTTCAGATTTTTAAATTTGTGACAAAAAAAAAAAAATCTGTCTAGAATTTGTGCAAGAATTTGAGTTTCTAGAGTTTGTGAATTCATTCTAATCACACATAGAAGCACTGTTTAAAAAAAACAAGTGGTGACCTTTTAAAAACTTAGTGGAACATCTTATGCCGTTCTAAATATATTTTTAGAATCCTCAAAGGCTTTTCTAACCATCTGGATGAAAATGATCAAATTTGGCACAAAACAAAGAGGATCTTAACCTTGTGTTGTTCTACCTTACTTTTAATTTTAAATCAAAATAAACGGAAGCAAAATAAAGTACAAAAACAAATTTAAAAAATTTACTTTTATGTTTTTCTCATTGTTTGGTGATAATTGTTTCAGTGCCCGACCTCTCTAGGTTTTACCCTGTCCCTCACCAATGCTCTTATTATGTAAAATATCTTATAACTCTCTAAATCATTGCATATTAAAAAAAAATGTCCTAAATCCTTTATATAAGTGTCCAGCATGAAGATAAATTGTAACAAATGGCTGTGAAGCAAAAGTAAAAGTAACTAGTCCTCAGGATAAGAGATTTTATGGCTGGAAAATTAAACTGCAAATGATAAATGTGCTTGTCCAAAATCCTTAGTAGCTGTATGTTAGAATAAATTTCTACCTGCTCTAACTGGTTCCAGAATGATGGGTTCTGATGTTACATTTCCAAGGTCATTCTCTGCCTTTAAATATATTTTCATTTCAGAGAACAGAACAAAGCCAGAGCGAGGGATCGTGTAGTGATGGACTCCTGGAGGCAGTTTATAGGAAAAGTTCTTCTTTAAGTCCCTGAAATGATAAAAACATAAGAAACACATTGATACAACCTCCTGAAAATGAAACGTTTTGTTATGGAAAGATTCATAGTGTGGTCTAACTGACCATATCTCAGTGTGGAGGGTGTATTCTGCTGGCAGGTGGGTCTCCTGCCGTCCTGGGTCCCATCTACAGGTCAGGGTGTTTGGGTCTGTGAGGTTAGTCTGGCAGCTGAGGTTCTGGGGTGGTTCTGGTGGATCTAATGATTCAAAACAGGTGATAAATAAAGTTTTTTCTTGTAAAGTGATGGTTGTACAGTAGGACCTTTCTGTTAAAGAGGCAAAAGAAAATTCCCATTATCATTGATAGCTTATTAATAATTACATTTAATATTTAGTGCATGTAGGACATGATCTGTTTCTGACTCCTGTATGCTGAACTTAAATGTTCCATTTGCAATTATATGTATATTCTTTTTTCAATAAACTAAAAAAATTTGTAAATATTTGAGAAAATGATCTTCATATTTAATGAAAGTGCTGCTTCTTTGCACTTCTATCTCAGGTCTGTTAAAATCATTAGATTTCTTGAATAGTTGAATGAAAACATGCACCTATTGTTCTAAAACATCAAACTTTTACTAAAAACAAATCTATCAAACATTTAAAAGAACATTAAATGTCTCTCACATCCAGCTCGGATCTCCACTCCTGCGAGAACTTGTGATGAATCCATGTTATTGGAGTAGCGGATGCAGCAGGTGAGGACCTCCCTGGTGTGATTGAAGCTTGATATAACAGCTCTGGAAACAATGCTGCTTCCGTTGCCCAATGGGCTGCTGGGAATAACGTCAGCACCAAGTTGCCAATCAATCCTAACAGCTTGTCCAGCGACAGGAAAACAGTCCTCCTTGATGACACAGGTGGCTGTGACCGGTGATCCCAGAGGCACCACGGACCTCGGAGTGTATATCTTCACACATGGTTCTGTGTCATCTTCTAAAAAGAAACATACAAGCTGTTTTACATGTAAAATAAAACATTATCATACATTTTATTTTTGTAGAAATCTTTAAAAATAAAGAAGCAAAAAAGACATTTTCATCTAGATTTCTGTGTAAAAGCAGCACTTACTGTTGCTCACTCCATTTGCAGACGCGACCAGCACAGACATCACCAACATCCATGTGAATATCATCATGACAGAACCTGTTGGGCGTCCAAATTAGAGGGTTTTGCTCCCAAATCACATCCTTTCCTTTCGTATCAAAAACATCTGAATAGCCATTTCTTTATGACCGTCACACTGCAGTGTGAAGACTGAATTAGGGTGATAAAGTATTGCTTCAAATCATCATCCTGTACGTTATTGTTTCACTTTGAGCTCCATGTTTCTGTAGAAACACTTTGTATGTACAACTACAAATTGTGGCAGTTAATTTAAAAGTCCTACTAAAATAATTCCACAGAACAAAAAAGGTTTCCAACACACCGAAAAGGACAAAAATAACAAAATGAATCACTGCTAGGAGAATTATTGTAAATTTTTCCAATTTTTTTTGTTTTTCAAAGCAGTCGCCGCAAGCAGATGGAAACAATTAATAAACATATTGAGCATCTGATAATAATAAACAACCTGCTCTGCAGACTTAAAGGTTTCATGAAACTCAGAATTACTTTTTGTTTTAGAATTACTTACATTACACAATCACAATAGTTCAAATTTTACAGAAAACTCTTTGCAGGGACTTGGACATGCCTCCACAGCATCACTGTGTGTCTGCATACAGAAAGAGAAAAAGAGTATTGATGAATCCAACATTCTATCAATAGAAAACAGCAAAAAAATGAATCAAAATGTAATTTTCTGCACTTAAAACCTCCGATCTCACCGTGACACACTTTAAATTTAATCAATAAATCCAGTCAAGTGGACATTTACGTGTGAAATTAGACTGGATTGGTTAGATTTAGTGAATAATCTAATATTGTAACATGTGGCTGATCACCTGGGAAAGGAAAAAGTCATTTTAATGCAAAGTTGGATCAATAAAAACACATTTGTTGTTTGACGTTGTGGCCGATGACATTTAGATTTCTCCATCATAGAAATATTTTGCAGAAACACAAACCACACTCACGCGGGGACACTAACGCCGCAGTATTGTGTAACTTCTTGTTGTTCTGTAACGTTCTGTCCCAGTCTGGTCTGCTTGTTCCCTGTCTGATTCAGCTGATTTGATAAATTTTAAATCTTCTCTTTTTTCAAATCAAATGTTAAAAACTCTCCAGGATTTTAGGCCCATTTACATACAAAGACCGTTAATACTAAAAAAAATAAATAATTTTTTAGATTTTAATGTAAAACTGTATTTACTATATTTCTATCAACATATCGAGGCAGAAGTTTTTACACTTTGACAACCAATTTTCAAGAACTCCTTAAACTGAGGAAGTATTTCTCCTAATTTGTATAATTTGCAGGCAGCTATCATTCAAACGGTGAGATCTCTGCTTTTTATCCCAAACAACTGAGTATTTGCTGTTTGTTACGCAACATAAGAGAAATAGAATTTCTTCCACTTTTCTTATCAGCAGTGTGCAAAAAGACCTTCATTTCCCCTGCTTTCCTTTTAGAATTCCTTCTCAGTGCTAATGGATAATTGCCTGGCTGCAACAAAAGGCAGCTGAGAAAATGAGAGAGAAAAAGGGAGCGAGAGCGAGAGAGAAGGAACGGAAAGGAGAAAATATTCAATATGGAGTATATTCTGTCAACAAAGAGCATAAAGTCAGTCTGCATGTTTCTGTTTGCTGGGTAATAATTTCCCAAAAGCACAAATGTAAATACATCATGTGTGTCTTGATGTGTAAAGAAATGTTTCACTCTAGTTTCCTTTCCTGTTGCCTTCGGGGTTGCAAAACGCCCACTTTCAGGATTTGGCAATATCCTTCACACTCAGTGCAATGACAAACTTATCACTAGTTCCCTTTCTGGTGACTCCCCCCCCCCCCCCCCCCCCCCCC